>CAUYSK010072885.1:0-40214 GCA_963575035.1 Avahi laniger
CTCAGTGGGCTGGGAAGAAATTAAATTCCTTCTTATGATTCTACAGTGACAAAAATAAAACATTTAACACTGCAGTTGCTTACCTTGACATATCATCATTATCTTTACCCACATTTGGCTGATGAGGAAACTTAGATTTAAAGGGAAGTTTGGCTAAGATTACTGTGGAGTAAGTTCACTGTGCACTAGTTTCCAACTTGTTTGAGTCCAGTGGGAGAGAACACACTCATGTGCAACAAGTTACATGAAGTAGACATGTAATATTACTTACAGATAGACAACAAGGACAACAGAAGCCTAGGACCCATTGTAAGCTGGTCCCCCAAGGCTTAGGAAAGCTGCCGGGGGCAGATGGAGTCTCCAGCCCCACTTGCACTACAGCTGAGAGCCCCGAGAGGCAGCCTGCTCTGGGTTAAATACCTCAGGGGCTCACTGTGCTAAAGCTCTGAAGAATGCCCTGATTTCGGAAGGGAGAGGAATGAAGCCCAGGCTGTCCTGGGTGGTTCTTCCTAACTCAAGATGTTATCCTGGAAGGGACAGGAACAAAGCCTGGGCTGTTTTGGGAAGCTCCTCCCTATCTCAGGGCGTTCTATGCCCAGAACATTCTACAGTTATTCTTGAGAACTACAAGCAAGAAAAAAGGGAGAACTAGGGCGGTCCAAGTAGGTAGCTTAGGACAGATATTCTAGTCCTCTAATGCCTAGTCTTTAGGTTAATATTTTGTGTTTATCTTTATATAAGCAGTCTTAAATCCCATTTGGATCAGCTACAGTGTGGTTATAATTAATAAGCAAACTTTCAAATCCTATGCTATTTCTGAGACACCATGCCTCATAAAATTATTCTGAGACCAACAGAGAATATCAAACGCATTCCTTTCTTCAAATCAACATTGCATTCCACTCAAGTTGCAGGAATCACACGTTCTTTGTACATACGTGTACAGGTTGCTCCTTTTCTTGTGTGCGCTTAGGAAAATGTTTGCAAATATCTGCCTCTGTAGCATTTTTTTTTTTTTTGCTGTCTTTGGAAACATAAATAGTGGAAGCAGATTAATTTAGGGACAAGGGTTTTTGTTTTTGTCTTTCTCTTGGTTTGTGCAGATCCATCCAAATGCAGGTTTCACAGAGCAAATCTGTATTGAGCAGTCATGTCCATTCCCACCCACAGCTGAGGCCAGCCTCTCAGTTCCACTCTGCTCTGCCTTAGAGGATGTGGAAAAGACCCTCACACCCCTAACCCCCATAGCATGTCTGCTGTGTTTAGTGTATTAGAAAAGCCTCCTGGCCAGGCACGGTGGCGGTGGCTCATGCCTCTAATCCTAGCACTTTGGGAGGCCGAGGCAGGAGGATTGCTTGAGGCCAGGAGTTCGAGACCAGGCTGAGCAAGAATGAGACCCTGTCTTTACCAAAAACAGAAAAATTAGCCAGGTGTGGTGGTGTGCACCTGTAGTCTCAGCTACTTGGGAGACTGAGGCAGGAAGATCCCTTGAGGCCAGGAGTTTGAGGTTGCAGTGAGCTATGATGACGCCACTGCACTCTGGCCCAGGTGACAAAGTGAGACCCTGTCTCAGAAAACAAAAACAAAACAAAACCAGATTCCTCTTTCAGTAGAGGCTGAGCGTATGGATGGGCCAGGTGGCTAATGCCCAGCCCAGGCTTCACCGAGGACAATCTCCCAGCATCTGGTAGATCTTTTAAAAAAGTGGCATGTATTATGTTTTTATTATTAAAAAAAAATACATGGCTTGTTCTACAAAATTTAAAAAACTTACATGTTTGGAATGTGTTGCTTAAAAGAAAAAGAAAGGGGAAAAAAAAACCTCAGAACCTTTCCTACCAAAAAGAAAGAAAAAAACCTTTTCTGTTCAATTCTATTCCCCTAGTATTAGCACTGTATTATATAGACTTTTAGTCATTTGTATATCTTTTCTATGAAAGTGGTATGATAATGTTTTTCAGCCTACTTTTCTCATTTAATAATATATAATGGATATGTTCTTTCTATGTCCTTAAATGTTCTTACACAGCACCATTTTAATGTCTGTATGATTTTCTGCTATCGATGTGACATAATTTATTCAGCCAATCTTCAATTCTTAGATATATATGTAAGATGGTTGAAAATTTTAAAACCATACATAAAACTAAAGTTAATATCCTTGTAGTGATATCTTTAAGTGTTCCTGACTATTTATTATATGTTTGAAACAACGATGTATATCCATCATTTTTATTCTAAAAAGAGAATTAAACAATACTGTATTAAAAACTAAGACCATAGAGAGCATGTTTAACGTTGATTTAGAATGCTTTTAGCCTGACTCTTCAAGCCTGCGCCCCACAAACTACAATGTGATCTGGGGACCTGGAGATGACCCTCCCCTTGACAGTGTGATTGTCCTGGGTAGGGAAGGACCATTTAGCAAATGCCAGGGATCCAATGTTACAGTTGCTGTCGTGCACATGTGAAGGATGTCATAGGACAGAGATTATTTCCTTTTTTAAATGTTACATATTCTTGTTCCTCTAATTCAGATACACTCTGCTTTGAGCTTCAGTTGAACCAGGCTGGTGCAAAGCCTGTGTGAGCTGTCGTTAACTCCGAAGGTTGTGGTGGGCTTCTGACTCAGAGCAGAATCAGTCACTGCTGTGCTGCTTGTTCACATGCTCCTTGTCCAAGCCACCAGCCCTGATGAAGACGGGCAGTCCTGTGTGAAGCAGGCCTGGGGTGTGTGTGTGCGCGAGATGGGCAAGGTCCGTGGTGAGGCTGGGAACCCCTCGGGCCGGGGTTAAGCCTGCCTAGGGAGAACATGCCACCAGGCCTGCCCTGTCCCTCTTGCTGCCATACGCTGAGCTCTAGAGCAACTCCTTGTCCAGAAGCTATTTTTGGGACTGATTCGTGGGTAGGTGGGCGGGAAGGGAAAAATAACCTTCATTGTTTTGAAAATTATTTTATACTGGTCAAAGGGAAACAAAAGTGTTGCCTTGGGAAATTACCTTGCCACAGTCACTTAAATTTGTATTTAAACATTTTGACAAAAATTCTAAAATTAAAATGTTTAAGAAGACATAATTTATTTTATTAAATTGTACTGTATTTGGCAAAAATGGAGTTATAGTTTAATAAGATAGGTTTTTTTTTAAACTTTAATAAAGGCAGCTCTTAATCTTCATAGGCTGAATTTTGTTGGCATTCTCTCTAAAATAAAATTTTAGAACTACAGTTTTTGGAATCACCAGCATAAACTCTCGCTTCTCATTTAACATCTTTATATAATAAAAAAACAAATTGTGATATAAATGAGATTGCTTTTTGTTAGTTTGTGTCATTAATTTGTAGTATATGACATTTTACTTTAGAAGACATTCTTTTACATCTTAAGTTACTCAGTCAAATTAGATGACTATATCCCTTTAACCTGCATCTCAGTTCTCTGCAAGTTTTAAAAAAGCCTTTTCTTCACCTCTTAATCAGGAATAATAAATGCCCTGGCAACTAAAAAGCCATTGTGTTTAGAATCTGCCAAGTTCAGGCCTTGGCACCTGTATGAGGAAGTACATTCCAGAGTGAAGAGCCCTGCACCCCACCCAGAGGAGGTCAGCACCAGGGCAGGCAGCCAGAGCATTCCTGCAAATCTAAACTGCCTCGTGGGAGCTTGTGGTAAAGCTAGAAGAGAGACGGCAGGAGGAAAAAGGTGCATGTGGGTACAGCCCTTTCTCTGACAAGGTCTTGGCAGCTCATGCAGGCGGGTTCTTGTCAGAAAGAAGTTTCTGTAATAAATAGGCAATAAAAACAATATTTGCATATAATCCATGATCAGCTCTAAGAAAAGTAATGGGTGAAGCCACGTACAATGGATAAACAAGGCTGTGATTATCGGATGCAGCATTTTAAGTTCCTAAAATTATCCTACTGAACACAGAAATAAATAGCTGTAGCATAATCCTTGGACCATTGAAAAGCAAGGTAGGATGACATTTTGGCATTCCCATTCTGGCTCTGTAGAAGGGGCCACAACCACAGTGCCTAAGGGATCATGAAAATGATTTCTGAGTGAGGATGCTGTGTGGCCAGAGTGCATGCAGACAGCTACAGCTTGGCCAAGCCAGTTGTTTCCATGCAGTAGAGTGGATCTAGTGTTGGCAAATCTTCCAGTGCTTCAAGAGAAGTATGAAATCTGGATATTTATGTGAACTTTCCAGAATTTAAAATAGTCGAAATTATTTAAATTTCATTTTAAAAAATCTGTGTTAAATTAAGCATTTCTGGAGGACAGATTTGGCTTGAGGACCGCCTCTTTGAAACCTCTGATTGGCAGAGCTGATGAGAATGGCAGATCCTGCCCTGGGGCCCACGGTGGGCTTCTCCAGCATCGCTAGGTTAGATGCAAATGCCCCATCCCTCCAGGCACGAGCACGTCTCGGATGTAGGTCCCATAGTGAGTGATAAGGGTGGCTGACCAGCATCCGTTGGTGATCTGAGGTGGGCGCAGCCAGAGCAGGGGAGACAGAAATGCTCTGATACAGTGAAGTATAATTTCTCTAGATGCAGTATAGCTCTGGGCTACTGAAAAATAATAATGTCAAGAAAGAAAGTAATAATCATTTATTGAGCACTTCCTCTGATTGGCACACTGTATCAGATGCGAGTCAGCAGAACCTCAGCTTGGCTTGTGGCAATCAAATCTTTGTTGTTAAGTTAGAGGAAAGGCAAGCTATGGGAATGGAGACCAGTGTGTCAGACTGAGGCAGTGTGATCTGGTAAGCTGGATCTGGTAAATCCGTGTTCAGCTTTGGTACTTCACATACTAAACGTGATAGTATAAAGTCAGTTAACCGGCCCGAGCCTTGATTTCTTCATGTGTCAAATGGGAGTATTACCCCCTGCCTCATGAGCTGTTGTCATGGGGGTGGGCTTCCTGCCCACTACTTGTAGGGACTTGGTACACTTTAGTTTCTTTCTCCTAAACCAAAAGGAAGCATTTCTATACACAGTGAAACACTGTCAGTGTTTGAATTATATTTGCCATAATAGCATCAATTCCATATACAAAAAAAATAAGATTATGTTGAGGTGCTGTAGGCTTTTGATAGTGCGAAGTGACCATTCAAATACTATGAGTGGGGCTTGGGAAGGAAATTGGATACCCTCATGTTATTCTAGAAGATTCAGTGTAAGTCGGGTGTGTCAGTGCGCACTCTGTCTGTGTGCAGGTCTCTTCTGCCCTCTTGCCCGTAGAGATCTTTGTGCCCTGAGGCAGCTGTCGGGAGGCAGGATCGGGAGCACAGAATTAGGGGCATCTTTCTTACTGTTTCCTACTTTTCAGATTAGCCTTTACTCCAAGCCTTTTTAAAAATTATAATTGGCCGGGCGCGGTGGCTCACGCCTGTAATCCTGGCACTCTGGGAGGCCAAGGTGGGTGGATTGTTCTAGCTCAGGAGTTCCAGACCAGCCTGAGCAAGAGCCGAGACCCTGTCTATACTAAAAATAGAAAGAAATTAATTGGACAACTAAAAATACATAGAAAAAATTAACTGGGCATGGTGGCGCGTGCCTGTAGTCCCAGCTACTTGGGAGGCTGAGGCAGAAGGATGGCTTGAACCCAAGAGTGTGAGGTTGCTGTGAGCTAGGGTAACGCCACGGCTCTCTAGCCCGGGCCACACAGTGAGCCTCTGTCTCTAAAAAAAAAACATTATGATTAAAAACCTCACAACATTCAGTCTACATTCTTAACCATTTTAAGTGTAAACTCAGTACTGTTATATCTGTTCATGATGTTGCACAACAGATTTCTAGAACATTTTCATCTTGTAACACGGAAACTGCACCCACTAAACACTCATTCCCCTTTCCCCTCCCCCTGCCCTTGGTAACCACCTTTCTACCTTCCATTCCTATCGTTTTGACTGCTTTAGGTACCCCACACGAGTGGAGTCATCTAGTGTCCATTCAAGCCATTTTCCTTCTGAGTTTTGCACCAACGTCACCACCCTCCTCTCCTCCCCACCCCGGTGCTCTCGGCTCTCTGGCCACCTTGGCACTTTCTGTGACTGTGAGTCAGAAACAACAGTGTTCTTATGGTGTGTTCGTAACAGTGATGATATTGCTTGATAATTTTAAAGATCATATGCTTAATCATTCTATCTTCTACGTAAGGTGGTTTTCCCTATTTGAGGTAATTACTACTAGGCCTACCTGCATGTATTTTCCATGTCAAGCAGACAATAGAAACAGAAGACAAAAGGCAAAGCTGAAAGGGCTCGAGACGGGAAGCAAAGTTGTTGAATGAGGAGCCACAAGGAGACTGGGGCTCTGGATCAGGGATTTCCTGAGTTAAGTCCCCGACTCCTGAGTTGGTCCAAAAAGTTGTTATTAAATCATCACCTTTACTTCTGCAATGTGAACAGACTTTTTCTGTGTTGTCATCACAGAGACTGAAAACTACCTAAATATCTATTAGTAGGAAACTGGCCTAATAAAATAATTCATGTACAGCAACCTCCCCCATGCCCTGCATGAAATACCATGTCTCTGTTAAATCTGAAAGCAGAATTTGAACTTGTGTTGGTCTGATTCCACAGTCCCACGGTGTTTGCTATGAGAGGCCTGGCCCCACGAGTTGCCCACCACGTGAGAGGAACATCAGTAACTAACGGTCATTGAGCATCACTGTGTGCCTGGCACTGTACGGGACACTCTACATATAGCATCTCGTTTCTTTTAGGGGATGCTGTGGCTCTCAGTGTGTAGGTGAGAAGGCAGAGGCTGAGACCTGTCCAGGGGCACAGAGCTGAGATTTGAACTCAGGTCAGTTAGAGTCCACAGTATGGGGGGAAAGACTGAAAAAGAATGTGATAAATTTGTGTGTGCTGATAGGGAATGAGCTCCAGAATATACTATAAATAATGGAGAAGGGAAACAGTGGCACCCGGTAGTATATAATACATTCCTGTTATATAAAAAGACAAACATTGGTTGGGACAGTATGCATACAGATATATTAATTTGTAGGCAGCATGCATTAGAAACTAGTAACAGTAGTGGGCTTTGGGAAAGGTTTCTGAGAGAATGGGGATTGGAAATGGGAGAGAGGGAGATTTTCATTTTAATTTTTACAATGTACTTTAAAAAAAGCCCTACAGATAATTGTCATGAATGCATTAAGTTTGCAAATGCTCATGTACATCTCTAATAGATTCTCAAAAAACTCAGGGCTGAGGACACTGATGTTATACTAGGAAGATTGTATAATGGAACAATACATTTTCGTACAAAATTCAAACGTTAGGAATTTTTCCTGTGTTGTAACAGACAAAATACGAGTCTTCAGGGAGAGAGAGGCATAAGACACTTTTGTATCTGGACATGTTAACCTGGGGTTAAAGTACAGAAGATTGTGTATGGGTCCCCAAGTCAGAGCGTGCTTTGTTTCATGAGGAAGACTATGGTAGGACTCAGTCCTTGGATCAGCTGAAACAGAGAACAGTCACTTTGTGTTGTAGGTCAGGAAACTGAGGCCCAAAGCTGTGCAGTGATTTGCAAGTGTAGCGATTTCTGGAACTTAAAGGATATCTGGATGAGAATCAGTAGCACTGAGGAATGTCTGGGGAAAGTGAAGGTAAAGAGACTGGGAAGAGTAGTAGTAACATCATAATAGCTCTCACAAGTTTGGGGCCTTAGATGGATATCGTGAAGTTTTTGTTTGTTTCTTTCTTCTGAATCAGCTGAGGACAGGAAAAGAAAGAAATTAGTATAAATTTTCATACAAAGGAATGACAACAAGGCATTCTGACGAAGAGTCCTTATGTGGGTGGTTATGGAGATGATTTCCAGAGAATGTAACAAGAGTTTGTTTTGGAGAGAACATCACTATGGCTCTCCCTTCTCAAGGTGACAAATCAGAATTAGATAATCTACTGAGATACGGTCCAAATCTGTGATCCCACTTTCTTTTTACCCTGACTGTAAGAACCTCTGCTCTGAGGGAGAATTGGTTGCTTCTTAACTGATTATTTAAGCCTTAGCGTTAAGAAGGCATACAGCATAGTAGTGGGTGAATAAAAATTTTTTTTTAATTTTTTTAATTTTTTAATTTTTTTTTTGAGACAGAGTCTCACTCTGTTGCCCTGGCTAGAGTGAGTGCCGTGGCGTCAGCCTAGCTCACAGCAACCTCAGACTCCTGGGCTCAAGCGATCCTACTGCCTCAGTCTCCCGAGTAGCTGGGACGACAGGCATGTCCACCATGCCCGGTTAATTTTTCCTATATATTTTTACTTGTCCAGATAATTTCTTTCTATTTTCAGTAGAGACGGAGTCTCGCTCTTGCTCAGGCTGGTCTTGAACTCCTGAGCTCAAACAATCTGCCCGCCTCGGCCTCCCAGAGAGCTAGCATTACAGGTGTGAGCCACCACGCCCAGCCAAAAATTTTTTAAAAAGTATAAAGTTGCACCTGATTTGAGTAGGTTTGTATTCCAGGTTTAGCTTGGTTGTGACCTGTAACTCATCACTCAACATTCTGAGCTTTTATTCCATTATCCATAAAATAAAGGAATTGAGTACATAAACTTTAAAGATCCCTCCTCTTCCAAAAATTCTCTTATTTGACCTGCCTTACCTGTCACAGACTTGGAAGGCCCAAATATGAAAACAAAGAAATTTTAGAAAGGGCTTTTTTATTTTAAGTATGGTTTTTGCCACTTGGAAATCTCACAAATGTATGAAAAACATCTTCCCAGACTCCAATATATATTTTTGTCTTGGAAATATATAGTAATTTTTATATTTGGAAAACTTGTTATCTGATTCTTTAAAACATTTTAAAGTTCAAATAAAACTCTTATTGGTACGTTGAATCAAATTAATTGTAAGAACCTTGGCTCTAATGCAGTTTTCAAATCATTGTTTTAGTACAAATTGACCAGATGAATTTGAGATTTTACCTCTTTGGTTAATTCATAGTTAAAAATTAGTACTGTCTTGCTGGGTAAACATTAAAAGAGACATTCCGTTTTAGAAAGGTTTTGTGTAGCTCTGTCTCTGTCTTTGACTATGTTCAAAGGCTCTGAACGGAACCTTTGATTAGTCCTTTCTTGAGCCTGCTTGTTCTTTCGAAGTCAGCAGTGGGAATTGCTCCCGCTTGGCAGTTGTTGCAGTTCTTGATTTCACTGAACAGCTAAGCAAGTTTCCCTGGTACCCTTCTTTCTTCTTCACAGGCGGGTTGGAGAGTGTGTCTGTCAGCCGCGTGAGATTCCGCTTGGGGCACAGGTATTCCTGAGCAGGTGGTTTCTGAGGATCCCACACCTTCGTTTTACTATCAGATTCGGGTTCACTGTGGTGGTTTCTGTGCCAGCATTTTCTTCAGACTTTGAGAACTCTGGGGTCGATTTTTTTCTTTAATGGCTCTGCTTGCCATACTTACCGGTATCAGTATGAACAATGTTTGGGGTTCCTGGAGTCCAGGGCTATTTCGGTAGGTATAAGGAAAGGAGATGAGGTAAAAGAGAAAGGAACTACTTTCACTGAGGATTAGGTGCCCTGCTTGGCACTTTGCACACTGCGATGTGTGGAAGGAGTCAGGGAACAGTTCTTTGTAACGATGGCCCTGGCCCCCAGAGGAAACCGCCCAGTCAGATTCCTTCTCTAGAGAGGGTGAATTGGAGCCCAGAGGATGAGTCACTTAGCCGAGGGCAGCCAAGCCTTTTGGGGGGCTGCTTTACAGGTACAACCCTGAACAGAGAAGCGTGTTTGCAGAGAAAGAAGAATGGAATTGACTCCCTGTGAGAAACACTTAGGGTCCATGCAGCTTTGAGAAGAGAGGGAGACTTAGTAGCCATGAATTCCAGCCTGTGAGATCCTGCCGTGTCTTTACCAGGAATTACTTTGTAATTTGAGCTGGTTTCCTTGCACCAAAACAGTGGATAATGTCACTGGATACAATCTTTTCAATATCTGTATGAGGAATGTGGGCGGTGTTCTCATCTTACCTATGAGGAAACTGAAGCTCAAAAACATTAAGTACTTGTTCAAGGTTACACGGGCTGTAAGAGCAGAGTCGGGATTTGAATCCAGGTCTTTGGAATACTAGGGCACATGCTTGGAAAGTAAATGGAAAATAAGAAAGGTGACAATAAGAAAGGTCTAGAATGAATGGAAAATACACATCTTCTGTTTTTGCCCCTGTGTGTGATTTTTTTTATTTTGGATATAAGTTGTTTCAGCAGATATTCTTGAGAAGACAACATGTTCTGCTCGTTTATAGAGGAGCAAGTCAGCCTGCTTTTACTTCAAGCCATTTTTTAAAGAAAAGGTTTAAGTTTTTTGGGACATCTTACCTAGCATAGAGGAGGAAAAGCAGTAGCGGTGTTAATTGCAAGGAACGTTAGGTAGATTATATAGTCAGGTATATGTTTGCTCAAGACTGTTTGCCTTTGTTGATACCCTTTTCTATTCTGCCTTGAAACTGATGCTTATTTTAATTCTGTAAAAGATTTATTAATACACGGCAAGTCTGGTTAGATTTTCTCTAAAAAGTTAATGTTTCCACTCTTCTTGAGAGTGTTTAGCATTCCAAGCATAGCTACCAAAATTAGAAAAGCAGACAAAACTAAAGGCCTATTATATATCTGAGTTAAAATTGTAGCTTTAGTGAGTTAATGCAAATGATACTTTTTTCCTTTTCCTTCTTATTTAATAAGAATTTATCGGGCATCTCTTTGACATAAGACTCTATTCCGTGGAGCACAGACAATTGAATAAAACTTGGCCCCTAATCTATAGGAACTTAGTCTATAAAAATAATACAACTGCTAGTTATGTAGCACTTACTACATGCCAAGCACTGTGCTGAGGCCTTTCTATGAATTGTCTAATTTAATCCTCCTGTGCACCATATAAATAGTTGGTGGTATCCCCACTTCATAAATGAGAAAACCGAAGCACAAAGGAGTATAAAGACTTGTCTAAGATCACAAGATCAGTTTACAGTGGATAAGTTGGCAGAGCTACGAAACAAATCTAGGTTGGTATGACTTTCAACTTTGTACGCTTAAGCAGGAAGTAAAGACTAGAGAAGTAAAAGACAAACTTAAATGCAGGCAGGACTTACCAAGGGTCAAAGAGTGGAGCACTGGAAGGGTTGTAAATGTCCAGAAGGATGAATTGCTAAAAGGCAACCCATGGTGCCATTGTGAAGAAAGTAGGTTTTGAAGGATAGGTGAATCAGGGCAGTAGATTTCAAACTAAGGTATGTAACTCCTGGGTTGGGGTGTGTAGGGGAGAAAAAGTAATATCTTCTCCTCACCCGTTGCTAGGTTTATGGCTGAGGCCCCCAAAACAAAAGACAGATTAATAAGAGAAAAACATGCAAATTTGTTTAAGATAAATTTTACATGGCACAGGAGCCTTCAGAAATGAAAACTGAAAAAAATAGGGAAATCTATGTGTTTTTATGGACAGTCATGCAGAATCATGATTAGAGGACAGAAGAATATTATCTGATGCTAATAAACGGGGGGGAACTCAGCAAGGATTGTTTGTTCAGATTCTTCTTGGTGTCCCTGTATGATATCCTCTCCCTCTGGGTAGGACAGGATACCTGTCACATGAGGATCTTCAGGCAAGCAAGGAGGGAGAAAGTCAGAGAATCACCTTCCTAGGTTTTTATGATCAATTCAGGGGAGAATGGCCTTCTTGCTTCTGTTGTTTTCTCAAATGCCAATGTGCCATAATTTGAGGTATTCTGTCCTGAACCCAGTCAGGTATGGAGGGTGATACATATAGGCTTTCCAAGGGGCCTAGGGGTGTAGATAGTTTTGATTGAATCAGTTTCCAGATTCTCTTTCCTAAAAGGAATCTGTCTGTGGGTACTAGTCGTGGTGGTTCTTCTCTTCAGCCTGCCCTTTTGCAGTGGACCTTCTCCCATTTTATGAAAGAAAACCCTTTCCTCCATCTGGAATCTATTATACTGTTTTGTCCCTAAATGTTAAACCTTCTGGGTTGGTGTTGGGAAAGTAAATGACTCTAATTATCAAGTGACATATCCTTTTCTAACTTATTTTCTCATTTTGGCTTGCAGCAAAATTGAAGGAGGACTCAGTGGATTTGTCACCTGATAGAACATTAAGAATAATTTTGGATAAATATATCCCTACTAGACATGTAACTCTTAGAAGTTCCTTGGGACATTGGTGATGTCCTCATAACAGAATACTTACGTCTTTACTTATGTGAACAAGGTTTCTCAACATTGAACATCTATCACAAATAAAATTAGGAATAGGATTGTTGCTAAACTGTTTCATTATAACAAAAAATGATATTCGCGAATGGATATGACACGTGTAATTGTTAAGAAAATAAAACCACCCTGTTTACCTCATTAAGAATTGTTTTCCAATAAAAATTTACCTTTTATGTTTAATAATTTATCAATGTTAATATGGTCTACTAATGTGCTACTATTAATTGTAATAACTTAGTTCAGAAGAAATTTTTAACACTTAGAGCTTTATGACTGTGGAAAATTTTAATTGTGTCACAGAAGTATGATATGGTGATAAAAACTGTGAAACATAAAACATATTAGGGATACATTTTTACAGGGGAAGTGGAATAGAAATGCAAATGTAAGGAGAAAAATGCTATGAAATTTCTAAGTGCTCAACAACTCATTTCATGCATTTTTAAAATGGATGACATGCAATTGCTATGGTTTTATTACATTGGGTACATTTAAGAGTCATGAAACAGTTCCATTTTAAAATGTCAATATTTACGCTGCAAATTACATCATTTTGTACTACTTAAACTTTTGCTGAAAAATGGTAGGTATCATCTTAGAAATGTGCACTGAGGTACTCAGCTATTCAAAATTCTGTTAGTACTTGAGTAAAAATGTTTTAAAGACCACGGAGTTAAGGCCTCCTAGAAATGAGCTCAAACATGGGAGCAGACAAAAACTTTCCTGATCCTGCCGTAGCCAAATAAGCCTTTTAAAAGCAATCTTTATGTACGGTTATATGTACTTTGTATTTACTTTATATACTAATACAACCGTATCAAATAAAAACTTCTAAAGTAGTGTTCTAGCACTCTCCTCTGAAACAGAACCAACTTTAGGTTAGGTGTTGAACTATCCACCTGCCCTAGACTGAGCATGAACTGTGGTATTTGAGAAGTGACTAGAGAAGGTTTGGTGTATGTCACTCTGAGTTGTATGGCTCTGCTGAGCGAGTGGGGGAGGCGGAACCATGAGTCCCACCAGGATGGGATGTGAGTGGTGACTCAGCTGTCTTCCCTCAAGCTCCTCTACCATGGTAAGAAAAACTTGGTATCCAGGTGACTTGTGACACTTCTTGCTTCCAGCTGACCACTCACAGAAAGGTGTTGTCATTGGACCCAAGAGGCCTGAAGGAACGACGAGCAACCTCTGCTGTCACCAAGTCTTATGATAGTAGAACTCTTTCATCCCACTCCTGTGAGGGTCTACGGGCGTGAGCAAATGCCTTTATTGTTTTTGAACCTGGCATTCTGACCCAAGAGGAAGGGCGTCTGTGACTGTTTCTCATTCGGCGTGTGCCTGTGTAGCTCTGGGGCAGGGGCAGTGGAAGACGTGCCTTCATACGCACCCAACTCACACCCCCAGATTACCGTCTTGGTAATGACAAAAGCAGAGGGATCCAGGAGAGTGCTGGGTCAGGGAAGAGGAAATTGGAAGCAGACCAACTCGGGAGGGATCTTTCGTGCATAGACAAATTTTCCTAGCATCTTTCTCATCCACACCCATTTTTTATAATCTACCCTCCAGCTTTTTAGCAGGATGCCTTGTTTGATCTTGCAGTTGACATGTAGCAAAATCAGTGTCTTAGAAGTCTGTATATTTGCAGTAAAGAGGTAACTGCATAAATACCACTTTTGTGACTTTTGAAGGCAAAGATGCTTGAGAACAGCAGGGATCTGGCTGCCTCTTTGGGATGAATGGACAGATGTCAGGTCTTTGAACTTTAGTTAGCCATTGGGTGTAAAATTTTATTTTCTGTTATTGTGTGTTTTGAAATTTAGTTTTGCTTTCTGTTATTTAATGAGTGTATGTTCTGCCAAATATAAAATTTTCCTTGATGATAGGAAAAAAAATATAAGGGTTTCTTGGCCATTTTGCTGTTTGACCATAACTTGTGGTGTAGAAAATGTTTTATTTTGCTAATTTGCTATACTACCTGCCATTTTTTTCCACAGTATCCACTATAAAGTTGGTGAAACTAAGGCAAAGTGACTTTGAGCTGTCAGGGAGAGAAATAGAGCTAAAATATATTGTCAATTATTAGCTCATTCTTAATTCATGAATATTGTATTTCTTTTGCTAAGTTGTACTGGGTTAGATAATATAAATCAGATTTTCTTTACTGAAACCTAATATGTTGAAAATAGTTATAATCTGTAGTGATTATTTGTCTTAGAAAGTTTTTTTTAAGTTCAGGCAAGAAAATAAAACATGATTGTTAAGTAGAATAAAAATTAACCTAAAAATTTGCAAATTTATATTTGAGAGTTTTTCAAAGAAATCATCTATATCACAGTCTTGCTTCATTAGCTATATGTCTGTTTTCCCATGTAGCAGAATAAGGTACTTGTCACTTGTCAAAGTTTTTTTTTTTTTAATTTTAATGTTGCCCATTCACCCTCTACACCCATTCTGTAAATTTAAGCAATGACAAAATTTAAGTAACAAAGATTTGATTTAGATCAACAGGTATCAAATTGAGTTACGAATTTTGTAAGACTTGTAATAGTATTTAAATGCAGAGTGTTTTTGTAATTGAAAATACATGTATATTCATCGCCAAATCTTGACATGACAGGGATGACTTTTAAGAATTGCCCCCAAATCAAGTAGCTAAATAGATCTTGGGAAAGTTGATTCTGTTTCTGACAGCGACTCTTCCCGAACTGAAGGTGAGGGTCGCTTAAGTTGAAGGCATTCAAATGTGAACAGAATCTAACCACACAAACACCTGGCAGTGGTCTGATACACATAGGCTGAGAGTATTTGGATAGTGTGCGTTAAAAATGCACAGATAGGACTCTGGAGCTTTGGACAGTGGCATTTCAGTACTGTATAAACTACAGGGAGTTGTGGGGGCTTATATTAAGCTACAGCATCTACCAGCCCAGAAACAAATACCACAGGCCATGGGCTAGATTTGGTTCGTTAATAAACGATAGCAGTCCCCTGATTAACTTGCTCTTCCAAATATGACCAGCCTCTTGAAATGAAGCTCTTTGTCTTTTTTTATGTGAATAATATGTAAAATAAATTAGGCACTCTTGATTAATTCTAAGTGGTCTTGCTAGAGTTAATATTTTATCTAAATTAAAATACAGGTTTACTTAGAAACCTTAATAACCATATATCAGTAACTGATCTTTGTTACAGGTGATCTGTGGCTATGATTGAAAAGAGCGGCATGCTGTATAGCACTTTGGTCCCCAGCAGGCCCAGTACTGGTCCATGGCCTGTTAGGAAAGCAGGGCTGCCCATCATTGCCTGACCTCTGTCTCCCCTCCCGCCCCCGACTTCCATGAAACCGGTCTCTGGTGCCAAAAAGGCTGGAGACCGCAGCAGAAGGCAGCTTTTAAAACTCCAAGGAGTAGCCCAGTCCTGCAGGGCATATGGGTGCATGTCCTCTTGAGCTGCATCTCACCTACCGCCACGTCCAGTTGTCTTGTGTCCTGCTGTTGATAGCTATTAAACATAACATAGTTATCTGAGTTTTTCTCTTTAGTGGAAAAAATCATAGAAACAGACACATCCTTTCCAATAATAGATCTTCACTGAGTACCTACCATGGACAAAAAGCTATGCTGGAAGCCACAAGTGGGCACAGGGATGTGTCCTTCATTTTATTAAGATGTTGAGGCCTTATTAAATCTTTAATTTTAAAATTAATAATTTTGTGTGTATTATATTTTATGAAATGTATACATAATAATCCACGTTTCTAGATATTTTAGGCAGAAAGCAACTGTCAGCTTTTTATCTAAAAGAGAAAAAATTGCCCTGAATGGGTTGATTTGTAAAGTGCAGGAAAACTGCCTTCAATGTTTTAATTTTTGAAGTGGGTGGTGGTTAAATAGTTTACTTTATAATTATTTTTTTTATATGTGTGTTATACTCTTTGTATGTCTGTTATAATTTACAATGAAAAAGAAATGGGGAGGAGGGATTTCTCCAACCTCACAATATCTTCTGGAATTGTACCTGGAATTCCTTTTTAATGGTTAATTTTATTAGTTAATATTTGGCCTTTCCATTTTCCCTATTCAAAATGGGACTTATGTGTGGCACACAGTACATGAAGACATAATCCCTTTATTATGACGGGTTTGTCAGATCACTCTTCTCTGCAGCCCATGAGTATGAGCAAATGTAGGAGGGAAGATTCTGGAATGTGACACGATGAGGGGAGGAAAAGTTTAGAGAAGGAAAATATTAGTGCATGTCAGCAAAACGGGAAGTCAGCAAGCGTGAGTAAGGCATAACCTAAATTTCTTACCTTTGCAAATTTCAGTAACCAACACTAATCTAGCTTTACTGAATTGATTAGTTTTCTTCTCAAATGATGGTGTGGAAAAATCTCACTAACTTGGACTAATTAGTAAGATGGTTAAAATATAGTATTCTGAAAATATTATTTTTAATTATTTTAAGTATTATTTTTAAGCGCAATTTAAAAGCATGAAGAATGCTAATAAATATTGCCTAACTAGGGCTTTTTTAAGGTTAGCATATGAATATTACATGAATGGATATTTCAGAAGTGCTCCTAGAAAGTTAATGCTTTTAAGTGTTTTTTTCCCAGGTAGTTTTGTTTTCCTAATAAAACTTTTAAAACCCAGGCTTGTCCAGCTCGCATTAATTATAAAGTACAGGAGTCCATATAAAGAGAGATTTAAAACATATCAACAGACTATAATATAGACAGTGAACAGCAGTTCTCCATTTTGAATATAAAATAACCATGATTTCAATTGTATTACTGACTATACTTATCTGATTTACCTTGCATATATGAGAGTTATATGACTATTAGTAAATTAATCCTGACAGTTGGACAATTTATTTTGAAGAAGTCTGGCTATACTGGTTGTGAGTATTTATGAGAGAGAGCACTCACATCATTTTTTTCCTTAAATTCTTTTGGAAAACCATCCAACTAGTGTTGTGTCTTAAAAATTATGATTTGGATATTGTGGATAAGCAAATATTGCTTTCTTTAAGAAAATATATAAACATAGTTGATAATTTTTCTATTTTAAAATATTCTTCAGTTTGTCTACCTATTAATTTTTGGAAGATTTAGATGGAAACTAGGCAAAAGGGATTAAGCAACCTCACTTTCTGCAAAATTAGTGGTTGTAAAACTAAGAAAAGACTAATCAGTCTAAAGACATGAGGATTGGAGCAAACCTAGGTTTATTCTTAACCTATATTACCCAGGGCTTTGGTTAACATGGTGATCACCTTTACTCAGCTCTTTTTCCCCCAGCCAAGGAGAACAGCCCTGGTACATGAAAGTCCCTTTCATTTATATTATAAATTAGTAATGCCTGCTGAGAATGATACTACATTTACATAGAGTTTATTAGGAACAGTTAAAAATGTTAATGTTAGGGCACACCTACTGTCTGTGGGCACAAAAGAGTTAGTCCCTCCTGCCACTGCCCTAGGGCCATACCACCTAGAGTTCCATAATGCAAGAAGCAGCTTCATCCCAAATCTGTGCCTACAGTTTTGAGATTTTGCCCTTGTGATTTTTGGTTATGTGGTTATGGCAAAAGTGACTTAGATGGTGACTGGCCACTGCCAATGTTTGGTAGCACATGGAGTCGTTCAAGGAAATTGGTCATGTCCTGTTAATCACAGCTGGTGAAGTCTACCTCAATGTTACTGTTTTCTCACGCTTGGATTAAGGGTGTTGTTCAGTTATTGGTAGTGACTCCAACATGAGCTTACCTTTAGTGTCACATACAGCTTCCGGCTTACCTTTCCATTTCAGGATTCCAAAATAGGAATAAAATTCAGATATTGAATCCATGTCAAATCCCTTAGAGCAATGGTTTTTGAAACTCTTTTTGAAACCACTCTGTTTTCTCCAAAGTTTGTTTATTAGTGTTTGCCTTTCCTGACGGGTAGCCAAACAGGGATCTAGGTTGCAGCTCCTTATGAGAATCTAATGCCTGAGATCTGAGGTGGAGCTGAGGCAGTGATGCTAGCCCTGGGGAGCAGCTGCAAATGCAAATTATCACTGGCAGAGAGGTTTGACTGCACAGTAAATGTGATGTGCTTGAATCATCTGGAAACCATACACCCACCCCCAGTTTGTGGAAAAATTGTCTTCCATGAAACCAGTCCCTGGTACCAAAAAGTCTGGGGTCTGCTCTTCTAAAGAATCTGTCTCTTCCAGTTGATCTTTAATTTAGACTGACTTTTGAACTGTTTATAGTAGGCCACAGATGGAAGTATTGTGTGATTTAGAGCTACATCTCTGGAGCCAGGCTGATGATTTCAAAGCTTGCCCCACCACTCATGGAGCTTTGGGACCTTGGGAAAGCCCATTTTTTTTAATCTTTAAAAATGGGATAATATTATTATCTATCATGGGATGATTTTGAAGATTACCTAAATAAATAGATGTGAAGTGCTTGGAACAGCACCTGACACATAGTAAGCACTCAGTAAATATTAGCACTTATTAGTATTATAGACTCATCTACATGACTCAAACTCTCAGCAGTTAGTGGTGATTATGCTTTGGAGTCAATGACTCTAACTAAGGACATACCCCTGCAAGAGCAGCTCTGAGGAAGACACTCCTGCATAGCATGTGGACTTAATTCAACCAGGCTGTGGGCATCTGGGCTGACTGATTTCTCCTGCTCATCAACACTGCCTCCCAGAGTGAGGTGCGTGCTGCTGGAGGGGAGAAGAGTGGACACTGTTACCTGAGCCCAGGCATCGCACTCTTGCAGGCTTAGCAGCAGCCCCTGGCCCGAGAATGGAATCCAGACCTCCTGGAGGGGCCTGGGTGCTTCACTTATCTTGATCGTGACTTCCAACATTGTGTCTGCCGTGGGCTCCCTCTGCTGGTCCATCTAGCATGTATGCAAATCTGTGGAATAACAGCTTTTAAAAATTCAGTTTCAGATTTTATGGGAATGTTTGCATAAGAAACATGTTTGAAAACTTTTTGTATAGGAGTGATACAGATCACATCAGTATTACTCTTTTTTGACATTTGCATTATGAGTCAGGTTTGGACTATATATTTTTTGATTTGATTTTAAATAGGAGCTGTCATGACACGCTGAGGAACTTATTCACAACAGTTATCGAGAACTGATTATTATGTTTTATATTCCAATGTATGATACGAAATATCTTAGAATCCTATTTTAACAGTCTAAAGAATGTCTGTGATGTGGGACTTAATTAACTCTCAGAGTCTGAAAAGGTCATAGCCTAGACCACTGGGACATTGGTGTGTTGAGGGTTTAGTACTTGTCAGAAAATAGTGCCTGAGATATATTGGATGATTCATTATTTGGGGTTACAGTTTATCGCTAAAATATGCCATGATATCCCTAAAATTGCATTTTAAAATAAATCTTCTGCTTTGTGTTTTCCTTATGCTGTCTCTTGCTATCTTTCCTTCCCCTCTTCTTTGCTACTAGGATCAAACAGCATAAATAGGATAACTGCAAACATGGAAAATGGAGAAAATGAAGGAACAACTAAAATTATTGCACCTTCACCAGTAAAAAGGTCAGTGCAGTTAACTGAAGAAATATATGACTAGATGCTGTCATAGGAATGATTTTTCCTGTTGACAAGGTTAAAAATCTTTTCACTTTGATAATATTTTTGATCCATGGGTTCCAGTAAATAATCTCTGGGCCAAAGAATATTAATACTTTAAAATGGCAGTGAAATATAAAACATCAGGACTTGCCTCTGTCCTTTGAAGAAAACGCCCTTTTTGTCACAGCAAGATGAACTCCCAGAGGTTGTCTGTGGTCTGCGTTCTCAGCAGCAAAGTGAAAATTCCATGTGATTCTTAAAATGGCATGATATAATGGACTAACTCAGAAGGACTTGTGAACTAAAGTAGATGACATTCGCATTTAATGTACTGTGTTCATTACAGTGGTGCACTGAACCGTGGCCCTGGAAAGAGGGTTTATAGCATTTAGAGGCGTCGGAGCCTCAGAAGCCAGGGATTGCATATGTATGAAGACTTGTCATGGTCCTCTGCGTCAGCATCCCCAGTGGCATTCCCCAGTGGATAAACCTTCTTTTAATATGTTACATGGATTGTTTCCCTGAAAGCTCAGCCTTGTTCTCTGTGAAGACACCGTTGCAGAGTCATTTTTTCCTCTCTCCAATTATGTCCATGGAGCGACACAGGCGTACAATGAGCAGCTTTCATAAGCTCACTCTCTCTGTAGAGGTGGCCCCCATACATTACGAAGTCCAAGCAATCAGATATGTGACCTGCAAAGACTTCTTAGATCATCAACTCAATCTTTTATTAATAAATAATGGGGTCTTCATTCAGCTGGACTGTGGATACTGTGAGGAATATCGTTTATAATTTCTCAGCAAGATAATTTTATGATCTGAAGATTCTTAGAGTTGCAATATTTTACCCAAGGTTTTGCCTGTATTTTGTTTAGTTCAAAAACATTTACAGATTATCCTTTTGAAATGAGAAGATCTTTACCTTTGCATACACTTTAGTTTACTGTGTTTTCCTCATTGGCCTCATAGCTGTGAATAAATAAAGTCAGCTTCATCTGTATGTGCAGGGTATGCTTGTGGTATATCCAACATAAGAGCAGTAATCTTACATGAAATTCAGATCCCGAGCCCTTTTTATTAATAGAATGTTCATGAGAAGTTTCATCCCTTTTGCAGCCACATTCCTGCTAATGGTACTGTTACCTGAAGGCTGCCAAATTTTCCCACTCAAGCTTCAGAAGAGAGACAGCTTAGGGAGCGAATGCAATTAACCCGCCACCCAGGGTTTCATTATTTTTTAACTTTTATCTTCTCTGTCAGTTCTTCTTTCATCTCCCTATTTCTTTTCCCAGTCTTCCCTTTCTCTTCTTGCTGCTGCTTTCTGATTTATTAAACACATACACTTTCTACTGTCATATTAGATATCTGCCATATTTGTTACTTTTCCTAATTTCAAAAGGTATGCTTTTTCCTTGGGAGTTGGATCTTCAGAAATTTTTAACCTTTATAAAAATAATATGTTTTTCATATATAAAACCTACTTACTGTACTAATACTATAAGTTACATGCCTTTGTCAAATATATAATTTTACAAGTTTATGTTAATTCCTACATGGATATAGTATGCTGGGGTGCAAATTTATTTTCTTTTTTTGACCTTGTCATTTCTCCTCTCTCCTCTTTGTTGGCTGTTCATAACAGAATTCTGCTGTGATCATATTCTAAAACAATTATATAGAGGATTCCTTAGAAAGCCAGGGTTTAAAGTGGATTGGGCACTAATGTTCTATCTTTATCTGAGGCTAAGCCTCCCCAGGAAGTGAGAGGTGACACATCCCTCCCCCACTGCCCACTGAAGGCTTCCGATGAGTCCCTTCCTCTGTGTCTCCCCATGTGTTTCTAAAACAATTTGTTGGGACTGAATAACAACTCAGTTACATTTACCTTCTTAGGGCAGAAAGATGATACTAGGTCAGGAAATAGCATTTGAAAGTCTTTCCGATTTGGAAGGATGAAGCCGAGATGTGGCGGAAGCCGGGGGAAGGTCAGTTTGGGTAGAGCTGACCGACCCGCACAGATTCAGAGCCGGGCCAGAGAGGGAGCCAGCCTCGTGAGCCGGGCTTCCTTCTCAGCTTGCCGCTTTTCTTGGCTCAGTGGGTGCCCTTGCTTCGTATCCTACAGGTGGACCCACTTTGACGTTTCTTAACAGTTGATGAACCTGGCTTCTGCTGCCTTAAAGCAGTAAAACTAGAAAGAAAGAAGGGGGAAGGACCCAAAGGTGCTTGTTGAAGACATATTTTCTAGGCAGCCACCTCATGTTCATTTTGGAGTCACAGGTATAAATAAGCAAATAAACACATGTTAAGACTTGTTAAGTAGTCTTCTTTGAGAAATAAGTATGTGAGTTTACTTTCATTTTCTAGTTGATTTATTTTCCGTGCTTTTTTTTTTTTTTAATTAAAGCTTTAAGAAAGCAAAGAATGAAAACAGCCCTGATACCCAAAGAAGCAAGTCTCACGTACCCTGGGAAGAAAATGGCCCCCGGAGGTAAAGGGGATCATTGTTTGTATGAAGGAGAACAGTGGGAGAGGGGTCAGCAGTTGCAGCTCACTGAATAAAGGGATCCTGCTGCCGTGTGGCTGGTCACAGCTAGCAGTGGACGTGGCAGTCAGGGTCCTAAATCAGCGTGACTGGGCGGGGTGGGAAATTTCATGAAATGGAAATCAGCAGTCTCTGTTCCTTAATGTGAAACTTTTTCCTGGAAAAACAAAAGGGAAACCTAATGAATATTAAGAAATTACCTGAAAGGTCATTATAATAGTTTAGAGTAAGATAATATATCGCTGAAAACTCTAAATGACTTATTAATGATAATTCCCCTGTTTCACAGTTCTTGTAAAAACTTTAGGTGAAAATGATAGCTGATGAATAGTGATGGTAGAAGACCTTTATTCCTAAAACTATGGCTATCTTTAGCTTCTTTCTGTTTACAACTACTAAACCAGTGACAGACCTGCATTACCACTCACTTGTATTATTGTGATTCCAAATATCACTCCCTAGATGTTCAGATTCTAGCTCTGCCACTTCCTAGACCCTTTACTTGGGCCACTTTATTAAATATTCTGTATTTCCATTTTTTCTGTTAAATGACTGTCATAATTGTACCTTAATGCTGAAGGTTGATATGAGGATTAACTGAGATGTTGAATATAAAGCCTTTAGCTCATCAGTGGTTAGCAAGTGGTAGGTTCATCATAAATGTGAATTGTGATTATTATCATTGTGTGTATTCATTTCTTACTATTGAAGGCCAGTGAGACAAATCCATTCCTGCAACATAATGACTTTTATTGTTTGATTTTATCAGATCTTACCTCTCTTTTCTTTTCTTTTTTTTTTTTTTTTTTTTTGAGACAAGAGTCTCACTCTTTTGCCCGGGCTAGAGTGAGTGCCGTGGTGTCATCCTAGCTCACAGCAACCTCAGACTCCTGGGCTCAAGTGGTCCTTCTGCCTCAGCCTCCCGAGTAGCTGGGACTGCAGGCACGCGCCACCATGCCTGGCTAATTTTTTCTATGTATTTTTAGTTGTCTTATTAATTTCTTTCTATTTTTAGTAGAGGCGGGGTCTCGCTCTTGCTCAGGCTGGTCTCGAACTCCTGAGCTCAAACAGTCCGCTTGCCTCGGCCTCCCAGAGTGCTAGGATTACAGGCGTGAGCCACCGCGCCCGGCCCTTACCTCTCTTTTCTTTCAATAAATGTTGTCAGCGAAGAGAACCAGGTGCCTGTGCTGCATGTGCCCCTAGATCTGGATTGGGGTGTCTGCTCCTCCAGCCCTCCGTGGGCTCTTGATGACTGTTCCTCTTTCACTGCAGCGGACTCTACAACTCTCCCAATGACCGCACCAAGTCACCAAAGTTCCCCCACACACGTCGCCGAAACCCCTCCTGTGGAAGTGACAATGACTCTGTACAGCCAATGAGGAGAAGGTGAGCTGGACACCGCCCCCCCCTTTTTTTTTTTTAGCTTTCAATGGAAAGTTTGGGTCCTGGGCATGTTTTATGTAACAGATAATTCTCATAATGTCATTATTATTTGTCTTCCCAAGATAACTGGAAGCTTATTCTTTTTGGAATAAAATAAGCATTTATCTTAAATAGCCAGCATTTTGGAGAATAATTTCATGAAGTATTGACGAGAACTTGCTTTCTGTATTTTAATTAAGACTAAGTTAAAAAATGTGTACACGATGTATATATAAACATGTATATTATATAGTTCATATAATACGCAATGTAATTAACATATATTAATATATAAAAGGTATTAGATGTTTCTTCCTGGGAGGACAAAAGCACACTTAAAGATAAGCCTTCTTAGTCGAGTCTGAGTGCTGTGTCCTCCAGACTGGTACTGTTCATAAGTCCAAGTAATACCCCTTTCAAAGCACAGAGAAAATCAATCTTGTTGCATTTCAACTAACAGATCAGAATGTTTGTGGGGATTGTATTTGTGTATGTGTGGCTAAATTTTGTTAAAATAAGGCCTTATCCAGAAGTTCTGGACTCTACAGAGCAGTCTGGGCAATGAGACAGGTACAGAGAGGAAGACCTGGAAATGACTTAGCAGTGAAATTCGTTTCACTCCTGTATGATAGGGACTGTGTTTTACTGTGGGCATCCACATAATTGGTACCATATAAGTGACTTCTATAATTTTAAGAAGTTCAGGTCATGATGTCACATAACCATTGATACTCTTTTTACGCACACTGTGGATTTGGAAGCAGAGCCTTTCTCTCTCCTATATAATTGTTCATAGTCACTTGCTGGTCCTTCCTTGTTTGATCCCTTCTGCTTCTGCCAGTTTCCCAGAGTCTTGTCCCTCAGCTTTCTCAAACCACGTCCAGTTTCACTGAAATCCTTTGATGACTAAGAAGAGAGAGGTCTACATCACCGTCACCTGATAGGATTGAGAAAGGAGGCTAGATCAGGACCAAGAGTGATTAGATAGAATAATGGAGTAATGGTTGGTGTTTGGTCTTGACCATGTTCCAAGTACTAAGCAGCATGCTTGCTGTATAATATCTCATTTGATCCTGATAATAACCACATGGGAATTGGCATTTGCATTGTTCAGTCATGAGGCATTTTTAGCAGAGAGGCATTAAGCAGGGAATTGGTGCAAAGTGTGAGTGGGATTGAAGGCACAAAAGGCAGAGAGTTGTATAACCCAGAGATCTGGCCTCTGTTACTGCTCCTGGAGGAATACAAGGAGAGAAGGGGGTATTACTCAGAGACCAGAAGCTGCTTTTACCTTTGAGCTGGCACTGCTGAGCCTTGTTTGCTGCTGACATTGCTGTTGGCACCACTGCACATGCTAATCAGGCATCACTCTTGCTGCCACCACTGGAGGTACCAACACTATGGCTAAAGCCATGGAACACCCACTTCTCATGAGTATTGACATTGATGCCACAGGTGCTAACAGAAACCAAATCACTTGCTCTTTTTTCCTGCCTTGAAATCTTACTGGAGTGCCTCTCTAACTGGAACCCAGCCAGCAAGGGAGTCCAGGAAAATACAATTTTTAGTCTTCCATTCTTAGTGGTAGAGGAGAGATTATAGATGAGTTGGTAGGGGCTGAGTACCAATGCAAAATACCTGGCCCAACGTTATCATCACACTTGTACAGAGGAGAAACTGAGGCTTGGGGAGATCACGGCTTGTCCTCTGTGGCACATCTAGGATTTGAATCCAGGTCTATACCCCAGGAAAAAGTGGAGATAGTGAACCCTTCTTTAATTAAGGCTCTACCTCAGCCTTTACTGAACTTTCTCCTTAGGAACACCAAGGGTTGGTTCAACTTGGACAGTACTTAAAAGTATTTTATTAGTGGTATTGCTTTGGTTTTAGTGCGTTTGTGTATGTATGTGTATTGAGGGGATGTGGGTGGTGGGAATGACTAGATATAATAAGAACCTGACATGTATGACTGTTGTTAGATTTTTATAGTTTTTCATCCTTAATTATTAGTGCAGTTTGTCAGCACTCCCTAAATATTAATAAGATAATTGAATGTGTTGAGCAGATTGTCATTTTTATTTTCATACATTTGAAAATGAACTTACCAAATTTTGCTAAAATATGCCAAAATTAACATTGTTTTTGTCCAAACTAATTGCTTAAAATGGTTTGGAGCATATACATTTGCAAATTCAGACTTCTATGCTGAGGTACATTTTCTGCTGGCTTCCGGGAAACACAGAAGTGTGGAGAATGGATCCCTTCATTGGCATGGTCCAGGGGAAAGACGATTTTAACTTACTAGGAAGAGGATCTTTTTACCTGAGCAGCCTTAGAGCCTTCTGTCTGCTGCTGTGTGTCACTTACAGGTCTCTTTTTGGGCATTTGTGTTTTGAGGTAACCAGCCATTGTTGCATGTTGGCGTAGAAGAGCTAACGCACATTCTTCTCTGTTTCTTTCCACCATAAATGCCCTATAAATGTCCCTGTCCTTGTCAGTCTTATTTTGTCTTCACACATGTTTATCTTGCCCCTGGGCACAGATCCCTGCATTGCTGGATTCACTCTGACATTTAAAACTGAGCTTTGTCTTCAGCATGGAAACATCTCAAGGACTTAAATTTAATAATAGGAAATTCTATTTTGCTTTGGATGCCAGAATAATATGTTTTGCAATAGATAACAAAATTTCCTATTTTGTCAGTTGTTTGTCATGAGATGGATACAGCTGTCAAATTCTGACGGAGTCTAGAACCGTGGTCCTTAACTTTTTGGCGTGACAGTACACTCCGAGAATCTGACAAAATGTTGGATTCGTTCCCTAGGGGGGAGAAAGTACATATTTAAATACACATAAACATTTTCATATAATTTTCAAGGTTTATGGAGACTCTGAAGCCTGCTCATTTAAACATTCCTATTCTAGAAAAAGCCAGCATATTTTCCGGTGGTTCAATACATTTTCATTTCTCAGCTTCCATCTTTATACTCAAAAATGTTTATTTAAGTGCCTATTGTATATGAGGCAATATGCTAAAGAACACTAGACAAAGCCCCTGTCTTTTGGGTGCTTACAGACCATTAGGAGAGAAATATATGAATGACATAAATACAATTATGACTTGGATATGTTATATGAAGGTGAGTTATGTGGTGCTTAGGGGAATTAAAAAAAACTTTTTATTGAAACCCAGCTTGTGTACAGGAAAGAACACATGTCATAAGTGTGAACTGCTTGATAAAGTTTTACAAACTAAACGCCTGTGTAACTAGCACTATTAGGGGAGGTTTGCTAAGTGCTGAGTCAAGGAGAACAGGGAAGGGTTCCCTGAGGGTTGGACATTTGACCTGAGATCTGAGCTAAAAGTGAGCAAAAAGAAAGGAAAAATCATTCCAGGTAGAGTACAAAAGCCTTGGGATAGAAGGGAGCAGGGAACATTCATGAAAAGGAAAAAAGGCCAAAGCTATTCAGGCTCTGAGAATGAACATAAATGTGTTAGAAATAAAGCTGGAGAGAAAGACAGGACCAGACCTTGGCTTTGTTGAGCATTTTGGTCCTTAGACCAGTAGCTTTTATCAATACAAGGAAGTGTAACAACATGATTGCATTTGTGTCTATGAGGCTGACTTTACTGTCCTTGGAGAAATGGTGGAAGAGGGCAGTTGTGGAAATGGAGACACCAGACCACAGGCTACTGCATGAGTCCTAGCAGTAGAGAATGGGAGCTTGGACCAAGGCAGTGATGTAAGGCAGTAGCCGGTTTCCAGAGCCAGTAGGAGGTAAGCTCAGTAGGACTGGCAGGATCAGTGTGGTGGGTGAAGGAGAGACAGGTGTCAGGAACGAAAGCCAGGCTTGTGCTATTTTATGAGTTCAGGTGCCATGAACAGGAACAGAATCACCAGGACATTACAGGCTTGAAAGGGACAACTGTGTGAGTTTCGTTTCTGATATGTCAAATTTATGGCACTTCTGAGATGTCCAAGTGCAGGATTCGCGTGGGTTGTTGGATATAAGTCAGCATCTAGATTAGCTGTCTGGACTGAATTATAAATTTCTTAAACATGTTGATTGAAATATATAATAGTGATGAAGCTGTCTAGGTAGTCAGCAGTCCCCGACCTTTTTGGCACCAGGGACCGGTTTCATGGAACACGGTTTTCCACAGGGTGGGGAGCGGGGAATAGCAAGTGATGGGGAACGGCTGTAAATACAGACGAAGCTTCGCTCGCTCTCCCGCAGCTCCTCTCGTGCTGTGTGGCCTGGTTCCTAACAGGCCACAGACCAGTACCGGTCTGCAGCCCGGGGGCTGGGGACTGCAAGTGTAGATAGAATGCAAAGACAAAGTCAATGATAGAGCTATGAGAAACTCCAGCATTCGATGGCTTTTTTGAAGAGGATTAGCCGGAAAAGGAGACAGAGAATTGTGGCCTTAGGAAAAATCAGAAGAGCAAAAATCTGCTTACCAAATTTCTCCCTTCTTTCTTTATTCCCAGAATACTAGAAGCCAGGTTTATATCTCCCAGGCATGAGATTAGAGAATCTCACTCTAAGAAATGGACAGGTACAAGAGAAAAGACCTGTGATACTAACTTTCAAAGGATCCTCCAATGAAATGGTTGAAACTGCCCCGTGTTACAGTAGAGCCGTCACTTTGCTTGCTCTTCACCATCCAGAGGGCTCCAGTCTTTTTAGCACCTAACGCTTGAATAGGAAGAGAGAGCCGTGATCACCTGCATTTGAGGATAGCTTCTATCTGAAAAGACAGAAACTGAAACAGATGGGTGTGAGTTGAGTTAGGGGAACTGGCAGGAAACAGACAATATAAGAAAGAAAAATTTCTGCAACTGTAATTATTATCTTTATAAAATGGAAAACATATCAATGAATTGCCATAAAAGGGTAAGAACCGATGATTATGAGTTCTTAGACTTTAAATTAGTGTGGCAGAATTTAAAATAATCAATAGAAGATTTACAAGATAAAGTTAAGGAAATCTTCTCCAAAATAGAACCAAAAAATCCAAAATAAAACAAATATATGGAAATAAGGATAATAAAATGATCAAACCTAGATATCAAATGTTCAACTAATGATATTTCTAAGAAAAAGGAACAGAGAAAATGTAGGAGATGGAACTATTAAAGAAATAGTACACACCAGGAACAATGGCTCATGCCTGTAATCCCAACACTTTGGGAGGCTGAGGTGGGAGGATTGTTTGAGGCTAGGAATTTGAGATCAGCCTGGACAACATAGTGAGACCTCATCTTTACAAAAAAAAAATTAAAATTAACCAGGTGTGGTGGTAGGTGCTTGTAATCCCAGCCACTCGGGAAACTGAGGCAAGAAGATCCCTTGAGCCCAGGAGTTTGAGGGTACAATGAGCTATGATCACACCACTGCACCCTACACTGTAGCCTGGGAGACAGAGCAAGACCCCATCTCTTAAAAAAAAAAAATACAAGATAGAGAAGAATCCATTAAACATTTGACATAATAGATTAAAAAACTAAAATTAATTCCTACCAAGATTCATTATTATTAAATTTCAAAACATTATAGATTAAGAGAGAATTCTAAAGACTTGGGGTGGGGAGGGCATATGAGACAGTATCCGTTACAAATGCTGACTAACCAGAATGACATTGAGCTGTTTAACAGCAATATCACAAGGCAAGGAAGCATTGCCTTCAACATTCTGGAAGGTTATTTTCAATTTAAAATCCTATGCCCAGATAAACCATACTTGTATATGTAGAATAAAAACATTTTAGGCCTCAAAAAAGGGTGCCTGCCATGTACATTTTCTCTGTTAGCAACTGAAAAATACATTCTACCAAGACAAATAGCCATCAGACCTGGAAATATGGAATTCATCAAACAAAGAAGCAAGAGGACTTCCCGGGTCACGGTGAAGAGAGTTAATCAGAAGGACATCTGTGCAGAAGCGCTGGAGAGCGGGAGGTCTGGACATGAGCAGGAGGGCAGAGGGCGCGGGAGGGATGTAAGTGGAACTTGCAGGTTACCTGAGTATCCATCCATAGCAGGAGGGGTTTTGCGGTTCTCTCAGAGTTTACATGAAGAATTCGTGATAAGGAAAAGAACACTAAACAAGCGGTGTATGTATGTAGAAAACTAAGCAATCATCCTCTCTCAGAAAATTTAAAACCTATAAAAGAATGGAATTACATTCCTAGATCGCTATTTAGATCATCTGTGAACAATATTTACATAATTGTGTTCATGCTAAATAATTGCCCAACAATCTGATAGAGGGATAGGGACCGCATTGCTTGATGTGTGTGTGTTGTGGGAAGTGGCAGAGCGTAAGGCGTAGCGGTGGCGTTGCAGAGCCACGCCCACCCCCATCAGAGTGGGAAGGCACTAGGTGCCAGATGGTTAGGGCGCGGAGGCCTCTCTCAAGAAGTTTGGCTTTGAAGGAGAAGAGCGACGGCTGGGCAGAAGTTGAGTAGGGAGGTGGAGTCAGAGTAGGTCTGTTTTTGTTTAAGTGGGAGAGGCTTGAAAACATTAATAGCTTGTAAAAACCATTTTCCGGAAGGGCAAGTTGAATATATGTGAGAGGTGGAAGGGTAGTTAGTGAAAGTCATTGAGAAGATTTGAAGTGATGGGACCCCACATAGCACAGGTGGAGGGACTGACCTTAGTCGTAAGGATAGGTCCATAAATAACAGAGAGGGAGATGTTGGTAAGTTTTTATTTTTGGTAGCAGGAAGATGAGAGAGTTCCATCTGATGGCTACTTGTTCCTTTGGAAGGAGAAAACAAAGTCATGCTGAAACAGAGGTGCCACGGGTCAGAGAGGTGCAGGGTGAAGGGTTTGAAACCACTTTGTGCTTAGGTCAGAGAAAGGTGGTAGGATTGCTGACCGTGTTGTGGCCTCACTTGAGGTTCATGAATGTAGATTTGTAGTGTAATCTGCCTCTTTTATGTGACTCCTCCCAACACTGCTCAGCCAGCTGTTTAGGGCTGGCCCGGAGAACCTGCCTGGTTGGGTTCACCCATGCATGTGGTTTTGCCAAAAAGAGGGAATGGAAAACGGAGTTGGGGGAGGCATTGTGTACTGGTATGCGTGTTATTGAAATGGTGGGCTAGAAAATCTAAGCCAAGTAAAGGGGACAGCAAAGAGAGGTGAGGAGCTGGTGGAAAGTAGCAAGGTCAGGAGACAGTCCTACTGGGGTCAAAGGAAGGGAAGAATGGAAATAGTTGAATAAGCAATAATAAGAGCTTACTTTATTGAGTGCTAACAGTGGCTCAGGTCCTACTCTATGTGTTTTAAGTATATTTATTTTATCCTTTAAAGGAGATTCTGTTAAAACTGAAGCACTGAATAGAGAAGTAAATTGTTTAAATCACACATGTCATCAGTGAAGGAGAGGAGATGAGATTCACATTCAGGTTTTCTGGCTCCAGAGCCCACACTTTTAACCAGGATGCCCCATTGAAGCTGTTTGGAGGTAGACAGGAAGTGGTAAACAGGTAAACAGGAAGTGGTAAACAGGTAAACAGAAAGTGTTTGGAGGCGGTTACAGATGATAAAGTCCGAAGTGTGACCATGATGTCGACTGCTGAGCTGCAGTGGAAGAGGTTATTGGAAAAGAGAGAAAAGAACTTCGGGGCCAGGGTATTGGAAAGGGTATCCGAGTGAGAGCTGATGTCAGGTTATGGCAGAGATTGGCTTGGCAGATCGCAGACCTGCAGCTACAGACTAACCCCATCCCTGGACGAATGGAATTCAGACCGCAGCCCCCACTAGACTGAGGCTGGTGGTGGTATGTTATATTTCTGGGACCTGTCGCAGGGTTGGGCATATATGTGTGACTTAAATGTGCGATAAATAGACAAATATAAAACAGATATGCATTAACTGAAGTGACACTTATTTTGGTGTGCTTTCCTTGGCCTGTTGATAATTTTCTGTTTTCTTTAATGTCTTCATTTATTTGTTTTTCATAGGAAAGCCCATAACAGTGGTGAAGACTCAGATCTAAAGCAAAGGAGGAGGTAAAAAACAAAACAAAATTGGAAAGAGAGTCAGAGAGGAGGAGGAAGGTTTAGCAGATTAGCAATACTCAGAGTGCTCAGCGTTGAGACAGGAGTGGGCGGATTTTTTTTTCTTTCAGAAATCAATTTTGGCTTTAACTGATTCTCAGTCTTCCATTCTGTTGCATCCTTAGACATTTCTCTTTTTTCTGCTCCTTTGTGTCTCAGAGGAGCCGTCTCCGTTACCTATTGCCATATTATAACCCACTCCCAAACCTGATGGCTTGAAGCAACAGCAACCACGTTTATCTTGTATAACTGTCAATTGAGCAGGAAGGTTTTTAGCTAGTCTTGCTCAGGGTCTCATGAGGCCGTGGTCAGTTGGCAGCTCAGGCTGTGCTATCCAGGGGCTTTTTTCATGTTGGCATTTGGCAGAATCGCTGGAGGCCTGGGATTTCGCTACATGGTCTCTCCACGTGGCTAGCCTAGGCTTCTTTAGATGATGGTTGGGAGGAAGCAGAAGCTAGCAGTCCATTAAGGGGTAGTGCTGGAACTGGCAGAGTATCACTTCCACCTCATTCTTTTGGTAAAATAAGTCACAGGACCAGTGTAAATTCAATGGCTGGGGAAATAAACTCTCAATGGGGTAGGGTGTGTGACAAGACTCTGCGTCCATATTTAGTCCACCATGGGTGCTTACAGCTTTGCCACGTCAGAGTTCTGTTGGAAGTAATTGATTTTGTGGTCCTTTCTGGGAACATGGTGACGTTTGCCTTCATCTGCTTTCATATTTCCCCTGTGTTCCCATTTTCCTGAGCTGTAGACTCATTAGGAGATGTCTTTGTTCAGAAACGCTGACTGGGCGAGGTATAATACAGCTCTTTATGTTTAGATAAGTAATTTTTTTGCAAAATTAATTCCAAAGAACCAATTCGAACCTTTCTGAAATTTTTTGTCATAAACATGTTTTTTTTCTCTTTTGTCTTATCATTTTGTCTTCAGGTCACGTTCACGCTGTAACACAAGCAGTGGTAGTGAATCAGAAAATTCTAACAGAGAACACCGGAAAAAGAGGAACAGGTAATATCTGAATATCATAATTAACTGGCATTCTGAAATCAGAGGCTGTCATTGGCGGTAGAAGCTGTGTATCCTGTATATTGGTAAGCCTGGTTTTCTCATCTGGGTTTAAGAAGGAATCTGGCGCTATTTTGAAGCACTTAGTTCAGTTTCTTATCTTTACAATAAGATGATTAAACAATTTGACAGTTAGGTTTCTTCATGTTTTAAAAAAAAGATAATTCCATATTTAGCTACAATCTGTAGTGAATTTTTCTAAGACTAGTAAGAAAGTTTACCATTTGTAGAGAGATGTCTGCCCTGAACTTTTAACGTGGTATTACTGCTATTTTATGCAACCCAAAATGAGAGACTCGTTCCATAGATTGCACAGTTTCAGGCTCATGTGTATGTACATGCTAATTTGTGTTTACATTCATGCCAGGCACCCACAGGTGAGTAAATGCAGTTAGTTAATATCTGTAAGGCACATTTTTAAGAGCTTATTAAAAACTTCATTTGTTAATAACACGTAATCAGTATTATTGGGGGCTTAAAATATTAATCAGTTCTCCCTAGTTCCAAAATATTTATCTGAAAAGAACAAATACATGTGATTAATGAGAAGAATACCAGGTAGGGAGTTAGATTTGGTTGCCAGTTTCTAATTCAGTGGTTCTCAACTGGGGGAATTTTGTCATCCCCGCCCCCTCCCTGAAATGTTTGGCAATGTCCGGGGACATTCTTTTATTGTTGTGATTGGGTGGGTTGCGGGATTGCAACAGGCCAGGAATACTGTCAAACATCCTGCAACCCATGGAACAGCTCCTGACGACAAAGAAGTATCACGTACAAAAATGAATCAGTGGTGCTGTTGTTGAGAAACCTCTTTTCACCTAATGTGGAAGCCTGGCCTGATTGCTTTACTATTTTGAGTCATCTTTGTCTCTTCTGTAAAAGGAGGAAGTTGGATTAGATAATCTCCAAAGTCCTTTAGTGCTTGGAGCCCTTGTGCTTGGCACAAATTGAATCGGCCACCCTCCCCTACTCTAAAGGCTGTGTAATAATAGTGCAGACAGCATTGTGAGAGTGGACCATTTTCTTAGCAAAGCTTTCTATGTGGAGCTTTCTTACGGGGTAGAATTACAGTAGATAGATGTGGGATCTCTAATGTGTTATGACACTTTTCTCAAGGAAATGATTTCAGTTTCTTCATCAGTAAAAACCCACGTGTACAAGCTCTCCCTTAGGTACCGTCTTCCTGCTCTAAAATTTAATATTTCTACACAAACAACACAAAGCAAGAAAATCTTTTTTTCTATTTAAAACCTCGTGATCAAACCAGCATCTTAACACATCTATTTCTGTTTTTGCTTGATTTATTCTAAATTATGCTCATAGATGCACTATGCTCAACTATTCAGAAGGTGGCTCATTTAAAAACAGTGTCTTTTGGGGCCAGAAGTACTCAGAGCGACATTTGCTGTTGAAAACGAAACACTGGTGAAAGTTGCTATCAGATCTTTAAATTGCTCATTACTGATCTGCTTGCACTGGCTTTAGTGTTCCTTGTAGGTGTTTTCTCCCTTAAGAGTTTCTTCCTCCTCCTCCTCCTCCATGGGCAGATTTTTAGACTGGCTTTCTTCGTACTGTGTTGGAAGTGCGTTTTAGAATGGCGATGGTTCTGACTATTTAAATGCTAATACACTTTGTAAGGCTAGTAATGAGAAATAGCTTTCAAAACACACTCTGACACATTTCATGAGAAGGATCCAACAGGATTTCACAGCCGTTTATTTTACCTGTATAAATGCTGCCATAGGGTTACATAAGTTGCCTGTGTCTGTAGAAGATGAGGTCTAGAGTCTAGCTCTCAAGAGCATAGCAAAAAGTAGGCAGAGGGAGAAATATGTATTTGGGTTCCGGTCCCCACTTCTGCACATTCTGGTGCAGCAGGTGACAGTATGCAGAGAAAGATGGATGTTGCAAACGCGTTGCGCTGCCTCCGGGCGCTGCTTGCCCACTATGCCATGCTACAGCCAACCCCACCATCCCATTATTAGCCTTTTGAATTTTGCCAGAACCTACTCATTCCATATCAGGATGCATAGGTCTGAGTATTTAAACTGCAGTTTCTGTAATAGTTATAACACCTGAGATGACAGAGAGTCCTTATTTCTCCCTCAGTTTCTCCACTTACACCCTCATCCCCCTCTCTGTCCTCTTCCTCCCCTTCGTGCCTTCTGTCACATTATCTCCCCTACCCAGTTCCTGTCTCTGCCCTAGGCTTCCTTCCCACACTTCCTTCTCTCCATCTGTTTCTCCGAATTCTGTCTCTGCCGAGGAACCAACGGTGTGTCACAGAATAATCTGAGGATTTCAGTCAGGGTCTTGGTTTTGCCATGTGCTGATATTTGATCTTGGGCAACTCATTCAACCAATTCAGATCCTAGTTTTCTTGTCTCGACAGTGGGGGTGGGGTGTATAGCAACCGATCTAATTTATTGAACGAGTTACTGTAGAAAAGAAAATCTGAGAGGTGAGAGTGCTGTTGGGTATAGAGCCACACAGTCCTGTACTCGGCTCCGGAGTCAACCTGTCCTCTCCTCCACCCCTCTTCCAGCCATTTTTACTTTTGATCCGGTCTTCCATTCTCCCACCTTTCCTAATTTTACACATTTAGTTATTTTTACACCGGACATTCACAGGTAGGTTTTAGGGGTCTCATAATGCCATGAAATTGTATGAAGAATGGTGTGGGGTTCAAGTGCACAATTTTCTACAGGGTCTGTAGCTTTTATCAGATTCTTAAGGGGGTGTTTATATGACCTCCGAAAAGTTACAAAATACTCATTGAAGTCTAAATAGTAAAGGATAGTTGGTATTGGGAAATTAAATGGTGTTTCAGTTCCCTGATAGGATTAAAAACTAACATGCTAAAACTTTCCTTAGTAATTACTTACTCTGCTCTTGCAAACCATTGTGAAACGGTTGGTTCAATTAAGTTCATCACATTGGGAGACTACCCAGCACAAGACACTATACAGTTAAATAACCTGTGTGAATATTAGATAGTATTCGTTTTTACTAGTTGGAGATTTGAATCTTGTCCCTGAGATCGGAAGTGTCAGGCAGCTTCTCTATAGGTTTGAGCCAATGGGCCATGCCCTGCATTTTTTCCAGGGCGTATGCCGAAGGAGGACCTAGGAACTAAACTTAGCAGAATGAAACCTTTCATAAACCAGCTTTCTCTGAAAATACCTTGAGCTTAGTAAAATATCCTTGACATTCAAAGAAAGCGATCTGCAAAATATCCCTCGTGCTATTGATAAGAATTAGTAGTCCTCTGAGCATTCACTGGGGAGAATCTCTGGATTACTCAGTCGTTCGTTAGCTTCGATGTCTTGCTAGGGTCTTAGAATTTTGAAGCGGGAGATTTGGAGGGGTGGGTGCCATGAGGAAGTAGTCTGGTATTTTTTTGCAACAGCATAAAAGTGGAAGTAACTCTGGAGCCTGACAAGGATTAAAAGAGTAAAAACAATGAGAGTTGTTCAGGGTAAGAGCAGGACTAGGGGAAATTGGCAATGGGACCATTTGAACCTTTCTCTAATTTTTTTTCTTGGGATATTTGCATCATAAACACATGAGTCATCTATGTGAGACGGTGTGTATATGTACGTGCAAATTAGGGAAGCCTGTGTTATGAATTTGACCCTACTTTAAAGAGTTTTGTGGCTCTGAGCTGGTTACTTTACCCTTTGAATCTTCATTTCTCATGTACAAAGTGGAATAATACCTGCCCTGCCTACCTCACGAGAGGTTTGTGAAGATCCAGGAGATAATGGATGTGCTTTGAAAAGTAGAAAGTGCCCTGCATAGGTAGGTTAAATTAATGAGAATGTTTAGCACTGCTCAGTATTATTTGAAATTCCTGCAGTATCTGTAAAATAGGGCCCAGCTCCCTTAAATGAAAAAGAAACATTTCTGATGTGAATTTGTTCTGGCACAAATGTTGTTACTTTCTTCTTGCCTTTTAGATGTGTTTCAGAATCTATTAGTCTATTGGATAACTATTAGCATCTGAATAGTCGATTAAGAGAGTTTTAAATATTTTAATTATGTTCTATAAGATCTTTTATATTATTTTTCTAAAAAAAAAAAAAAAAGAAACACATTTCTGTGGCAGAAATTTGGTACTCTACCTGACATGGATGATACATCTGAATAGGGCAAATCCTAGATCATGATTTTGGTAGCATTTCATTGTGAGAGTGGTTAAAAAAAACCCCATAACTTGATTGTCACCATACCCTAGGGGAAAAAAAGTATTTGTAATATTAGCAAATTTAAACCAGTGGGCATTTCTTTCACATAGACTGAAAACAGGTATCTGTTCCCTTGACAAACATTGCCTACTGTCCTGCCCCTGATTTAGGGTTGCAAACAAGGTAAAAATTGTGGATATGGAAAGGAAGGTTCATACAAAGCCAGTGGAAACAAAGTGTTTGCCACATCATAGGTGCAAGGCTTTCTGAGTTCTACTTTAGACAGACCGATGTGAAGATTTAGACATTTGATGTGGATGATTTGGGGCTTCCTGGGCATAATCGAAGTTGACAGAGATGACTGTGGAGGTGTGAAGCTGCACGGCGGAGGAATGCGTCACAGTACCGAGTGAGGGCAAAGCAGATGTAAAATTATGGAAATAGAGTTTAAAAGGGAAATTGTACCAGAGGTAGTCCATTGTAGTACAGGGAGGATAAGGAATAAGTGGAAGAGACAGAAGTATCTTTAAGAGCAAATAAGAATAATTTATTGGTGATGGGAAAAGCAAATGAATTTTTTTGCTTGCTAGTCTGAAGGGAATATGTCAGCAGATGCCTAGAACCAACATAAATGTCCCTGGGGAAGAAAAACTGGAAAAAAAACATGAAGATTGCTTTATAGCAGGTGATCAAAAAATGAGTGCAGTTGATGAGAAATGCAAGTTCACAGTCAGTTGGGAACTGGGAGTTTAATTGTAGCAGTGGAGTGGCCACTTGAAGCGATTGTCTAGATCGTTGTGCTGTAGTTGAAGAGTAGAGGTTTCTTTCAGTGTGTCTGACTGGCTTGGAGATAAAAGGGAAATAGAGAAACATTGAGTTTTAAAGATAGAAAGGATATTTGCAATAATTTTGTAGATGAAGAAACTGAGACCTGACCAAAGAAGATGAGTGATTTGCACAAGGTCGCTGAATCAGCTAATGACAGAGTTGGGAACTCCATTCCCATTGGTAAATCAGGGGCAGGACAGTAGGCAATGCTTGCCAAGGAAACGGCTACCTGTTTTCAGGCTATGTGAAAGAAATCCCCACTGGTTTAAGTTTGCTAACATTCCAAACACGTTTTTGCCCCGCAGGGTATAGGATGATAACGTTCATTTTTGTGTGTGTATGTTTTTTTTAATCAAACTCTCACAAAGTTCTACTCAGAACTCAGGAGTAACGTGTATTGCTCCTATCATTGCTCTGTAAAATTTCTTAGGATCAGCATTAAACATGGCCTTTATCTCAGCAGATTAGCAGTGAATTAAGAACTGGTGTAAAGGAAGGTCCTGTTAGGAACAAAACTCCTAAAAGGAGAGGACAAAGTAAAACTCAGGGATTTGTGTAAGAATTCATTGGTAATGTGAAAAATTTTGCAGAAGAGGCAGAACTATAATTGGTAAGATAGGAAAGAAGAGACTAGGAATAGTCATTATCTTCATTATTATTATCAAACGATTATATGGCATTTCATCTTCAAAACCTTTGCAAACTTTAATTAAGTGTCAAAGGTAGTTAAAATCTAAATTGCATGGATAGTCTGGAAAAGTAGAGTGTTGAAGTTTGGTGACATGGAGGAAATATTAACACATTGGAATTCTTCTATTCTGAAACATTGCTGGAATTTGCTCTATTCTAGGGCAACCCTCTTTCCTTATACATTTTTTTAAAGGCCTTATTATGATATACTTCCTGCTATAGCTGTTGACTCTCTATAGTTGTAGATAGGCAAATAGACAAAATATGATAAATGCTGACTTGCTGGATCAATGGAAAGAAACATTTGGTGTTTTTTTGAGGTTCACTTTTAAATACAACTTTTAAAAATGAATAGATCGCCAATATAAATTACAGTGGACTCTTTTTCCCTCCTTGAGATTTTCATGGTATGATGTAAGAGCATATTTTGGCTTTTTCAAAGGTACTATGTTGATGCAATGCTTGCAGTATTTTATTCTTCATGATGTAAATCCATATATCAAAATTAAAATATAGAAAAGGAGCAAAAAACCACTTGAATACTCTACACCTAAGAATAAATTAGGCTTAAAATTCAGAATCATTATGGGAGACATGTCTTTTTCATTTAAAGATTTCTTTATTCATTCCCTCATAAACAAAATATTTACCTCCTGCTTCTTAAGGACTGAGTGATACAGTATTCTTCTAGGGCTGGGATTTTTTCTTTCCGTGTAGCACCTGTGTTTTCTGGAGCAGTTCAGCAATGGAAGAAATGACACTTTCATTCATGTAATGAGGCACCATTAACCAGAAGCCTTTTGTAAGGGTGTAATTTCAAACTTCATCATAGACTAAGGCAGCCACACCACCCATTATTCAGGAAAACGTGCTTCTGTTGTGACCCTCCAATGGACCTTACATTTTTAATGAGTCTTCTTAGAATATTTATGAAACAGCATCACCAGTAGAGGGCATCTGTCTTTCAAACATGGTGGGTCACAAGGATATTAGCTGACAGGGTTCTCTGCCCTCACTTTATTGTTTTAATTTCTCTTTTTTTAAAATTTAATAATTTTTATTTCAAAATATTAAGGGGGTACAAGTGTTTTTGTAATATGGATGAGTTGTATAATGCTGCAGCCAGGGCTTTTAGGGTGCCCGTCACCAGAGTAGTGTACATTGTGCCCTCATCTTTAGGCTTTTCAATTGGAAAAGTTAAAGGTACATGTTATAATCTGAAATTATTTCTAATTTAGACCTTATCATTAGCAAGGTGCAGAAGATATATGTGCTTACGTCTAAGGAGTTTTAATTTTTTATCATCACAGTAAAGTCCGAGTATGAAGGTAACCAGCTAAATCCCACAGTAGATGAGAATGAACAATACAGTGTTGGTGCTTCCTTTTACGTGTCTACTCTGGAGAAAATGTGTGTTTGCCTAAGTCAGGCCTCATCCTTGCTAGTAGGATTGGCCTTTCAAAAGTTGATATCCTACTCACTATTGCAAGAATGTGGAAACAACCCAAGTGCCTGTCAATCCATGAGTGGATTACCAAAATTTGGTATAT
>CAUYSK010072886.1:0-16981 GCA_963575035.1 Avahi laniger
TAGAAAGAAATTATCTGGACAACTAAAAAAATATATATAGAAAAAATTAGCCAGGCATGGTGGCGCATGCCTGTGGTCCCAGCTACTTGGGAGGCTGAGGCAGGAGGATCGCTTGAGCCCAGGAGTTTGAGGTTGCTGTGAGCTAGGCTGACGCCACGGCACTCTAGCCTGGGCAACAGAGCCAGACTCTGTCTCAAAAAAAAAAAAAAAAAAGCCTTGCTAAATTCCCCTCCACAGATTCCAAGGTAAATTTTAATTCTGAACTACACTGGGAGTCACACATCTCTTGCTAAGGAAAAGAAAAGGCACAGCGTCACCCCGAGGGGTCCTGCTACATAGGAAGGAAAATAGCACAGGAGGAGCTGACTTACCTGCTCTCAAAACCGTCCTGGGGCCAGTCGGCTCACAGGAGCCCTGTGCTACTTGACCCCTCTGTACTGATCCAGCTTGATTTCAATCACCCTAGACATTTTTTTCCTTAATGTTTTCTCTCTCTCTCTTTCTTTTTACGGTGTAAGTTCCTAGCCTAGAAAAATCAAAGAAAATAAGGTAAGAGTGAATGATTTCTTTAATGCCAAGGAAAGGAACTTTGAATAAGCCTCCCTTGGGAAGAGAAAATATATTGACTATTTGCAAAGTGAAAAAAAAATAAAATAAAATAAGCCTCCCTTGCAGCTGCCTCCAGGGCGTGAGCCAGGCCACAGCTGGCGAAGTCTAAGAGGGCTGCAGCCATTGATCCCCAGCGTGGGTAAGGCGCAGGAGCTGAACGGGAAGCTGGGGCCTCATCCGCTGTGACCCACCTGCACTCACAGGCACGATGTGCAAATGTACCGTACCATACAGGTTATTTCGCAATTATTCATGCTGTTTCCCTCCCTCATGCACGCCAGACAATTAAGAGTTGAGTATGTCAAGCCATAAGGTTAACAGGTTGACCTAAGCCTTGGGAGACTAAGAAGAGACACAGCTCACATTACCAACCCCAAAGAGCCTTCCAAATCCTGGAATTACAGGCATTAGTGTCAGAGCAGGACCCAGCCCATTGTCTTTTTAAATGTTTTACTCCCAAGAAGCTAGTAAACAACAACCATGTTTGGATTAATGTTGTAAATTCCACCTCACCCAAGGGAAACAGAGACTCTTTACAATGTGAGGAGTAATCCCACTAAGCCGATTGGCAGGGAGTCCAGTCCTACTCTTCTCTTTTTGGGAGGGAGATTCTTAAATACACCTTCCCAACTACAGTGAGTGTCATTCCCTCATTATGTAAGGTGATAAGGCCTTCGAATGGAAATATAGAATTATTAAGATACTCAGATATTCTGACTTTACCTTTCACAAACTGTTTTTTTAAAATAAATATTCATAAATATAATCAATCCCAGATAACCTCTTCCTAGCTCAGAACCCTCTCTGTTCAGTTTTTTTCCCCTTTGTAAAGTAGAAATAAAAAGCTACTCTTGGCCAGATGTGGTGACTCACACCTGTAATACCAGCTCACTGGGAGGCCAAGACAGGGAGGATCACTTGAGGCCAGGAGTTTGAGACCAGCCTGGGCAACATAACAAGACCCCCATCTCTACAAAAATTTTAAAAATTAGCCGAGTGTAGTGGCACATGCCTGTAGTCCCAGCTACTTGGGAGGCTGAGGCAGGAGGATTGCTCGAGCCCAGGAGTTTACAGTTGTGGTGAACTGTGATGACACCACTGCACTCCAGCCTGGTGGCAGAGTGAGACTCTGTCTAAAAAAAAGAAGAAGAAAAAAAAAGCTAGTCTTTCACATTCACCACCTGCCTCAGTAAGATACTTTCTGTTGACATAAAATTTCCTCATATGTTTACATTTCTGAAACTGAAATCCATCTTATAATGAATATATACATTGAATACAGTGTTTGTCCCAAAATGCTGTTATTAAATAAAATGTCTAGAAACCAGGAAATTTATTTCCCTCATAGTCATAAAAATCTCTCTCTTTAGAAGGTAAGATTTTTTTTCCCAGTGAAAAGTCCCATGGCCTTGTTTCTTGTAGCAAATAAAGAAGCAGCAAAGAATACAAAATCCATGAACCTCTGAAATCTAACTCTGGTTTTTGGCCTGGACTGAGTTGTACCGCCTGCCTTCCAATCCCAGCTCCTCCACGGGCCGACTCTGCAACCTCAAGAGGTCACTGAGCCCCTGTGAGCCTCAATTACCATAACTGTAAAATGATCATAAAGTAATACTCATGTCATAGGGCTTTTATGAAGTTATATTCAATCATCTCTGTAATCTTAGCGGTTTGGCAGAGGATGTGGTACGTGCTAGTGTTCAATAATGTTAGCTATTATTTTAACTGATATATAGATGACTATACAGCTAGGTAACTACGCATGACTAGGGGTTAACTTCTTAACTGGTTAGCACTGGTTTAGAGAAAGGTAAACAAAGTAAAAAAAAAACTGTGTTCTTAGGGTTAGAGAGAAAAATGGAAGCAGGACAAGGAGAATGATGTGGAGAAGAGAATGGGAGAGAAAATAAGAAGAAATGTACAGCATATTTTATGGAAATTTGACTTAACAAAAGGCCAAAGAGTAACTTTTAACCCAGAAAGTGTTCTAGATAAGATGAACTGCTATAATAAAGAGACTCTTAACAATTTAGTGGTTCAAACAAGACAAACAACTGCGCTCTTTCACATACGGTTCAAAAGGAGGGTTGGTATACAGTGTGGGTCGTGGGGAGCTGACTGTTTCCTAAGGTTGTCCAGTGAGCCAGCTTTCCTCTGTCTTCTTGCTCTGCCATCTCTTGGAGTGCTATTTTCCTCTGAACTAGCAAGTCTGGGTCGCCAGCACCGTGTCTGCTGTCCAGGTGCAGGAAAGGAAATATTGAAGATTGGAGAGCTGTCAACTCCCTGTGGTAAGGATGTGACCGAGTGGTTACACATATCACTTCTGCTCACTTCCCACTAACCATAGGGCCAAGACCAAACTGCAAGGGAGATGGGAATTGTAGGCCAACTCACCCAAAGGAAAAAGGCAGAGTGGCTCCTTGGGAAAGACTCTACCCCAGGGAGTGGGCATCTCATTCTAGAGAGTTTGGCCAGCAGGGAACTGAGCTCAGAGGACTGGAGACACGATTGCATTGTATGTTCCTCTTTGCAAAGTCATTTCCTTCCATGAACCACGCAACTGTGTTGCTTAATAGGTAAAGAAGAGGAGCTAACGCTATCTCCATTTTACATAAACTTTTGGAGGTACATTGTTATCAGCTCAGACTAACACAACTAGTAAACTAAGATTCAAACTCAAGTCTTTTGACTTTTAAATCTATTGGGCCAGTAAATGACAGATCTGAGCCTGGTGCCCAGGATTGTCCCCAAATCTGTGGTCTTTTCCACCCCACCAAACTACTTCACAATCCCATGGCTTCCTTGTCACATCATGTAGGATGCGTGTGCAAAACTATCAGCCAAGGGGAGAAGTGAGGTTTCATTCTATGAATTGCTGATATGAAAATTGTATGCCTGATTCAACCAAATACCTCTTTGTTAGATATTTAATGTCTATTTTCTTCTGTTAGGAGATTCCATTCTCCGCTCATTGGGTGGGTTGCCTAAATGGTAATGTAATCAACTCTTGGGGTAAGATTCCCTGATTCTCAGCCTGTTTTGCACCTGTGGTTTACCTTTCGTCAGAGGAGGATATGCAAAAGAGAGGGAGAGGTGGATGGGAATTAAATGATTCTTTTTTCATGTGAATGGGAGGAGCCCTTTATTCCATCCCCTGAAAAACTCCCTTAAAAGCAATCGCTGCCTCTGGACAACCGTGGAGCAGGTTCATTAGCAGGGAGCCGCCATGGCTGATAAGTCCAAATTTATTGAGTTCATTGATGAAGCTTTAGAAAAATCAAAAGAAACTGCACTCTCTTGCTTATTTTTCACCTATCAGGGGATTCCTTACCCTGTCACCATGTGCACCTCCGAAACTTTCCAAGCCCTGGACGCCTTTGAAGCCAGACACGATGACATTGTGCTCGCATCTTATCCGAAGTGCGGTAAATAAGAAATTATTTCCCACAGGTGCCTTTCTCGTAGTGGGTAGGTTGGGGAGGGGCGTGAGACAGAGGTGGGATGAAGGCAGTTCATCTCTGCCGGAAGCTGGCCGGACAGCCTCGAGGAGGGTGGCCACCACGGTTAGGCACCTAGGTTGTAAAATCGATAACCAGAACTGCTGGATTTTAAAACCCCAGTGTCTGAGGGAGGAGGTCTCTGTGAAAGGCCAGGATGGAGGATGGAATGGTGGAAGGGGACAGATGGTGGGGCTGGAAGGGAGAAATATGTACGCGGGACAACAGTCCCGTTGGCATTGAGCATTGATTGTAGCAGAGATTTTCATCTTAATTTTTTTTTTTTTTTTTTTTTTTGAGACAGAGTCTTGCTTTGTTGCCCAGGCAAGAGTGCCGTGGCATCATCCTAGCTCACAGCAACCTTAAACTCCTGGGCTCAAGCAATCCTCCTGCCTCAGCCTCCCGAGTAGCTGGGACTACAGGCATGTGCCACCATGCCTGGCTAATTTTTTCTATTTATTTTTAGTTGTCCAATTAATTTCTCCTAATTTTAATGGAGACAGGGTCTCGCTCTTGCTCAGGCTGGCCTCAAACTCCTGAGCTCAGGCAATCCTCCCGCCTCGGCCTCCCAGAGTGCTAAGGATTATAGGCATGAGCCACCGCGCCCGACCTCATCTTAATTTTTGACTGAAGTCAAAAGCATGGCCGCTCTTATAATGTATATGATGATTTCCATGTAATAGATTATTTTTCAGACTCAAACATCAATCCTCCAGTTTCTCAAATCATTTTTACAAAGATCTTTGATCAAGACATGAAGAATCTAAATCATCTTACTTTATGTCACCCTCTTTTGATTCTTTCTACTATTGTTTATTAAAGCCAACTTCATTTAATATTTTTCTTTTTAACTGTTGCTGAATTTTTATAAAATCAAAATTATGCACTCCTCTAGAATATACTTATTAAATTGAAATAACATAATATATGGTACAATAAATAACCATTTCTATAGTATAACATTGTTCTATAAGGAACATATTCTATATTCAAAAAGAAGCATAGTCTCTTGTTAAAGAAGATATCTGACAAATAAGTTAAGTTGAATTTTATAGTCACATAAGTAAATGCTGTTTTCCACCAAATTTTCTTCCCATAGCCCAGGTTATTTCAAACACAGAAAACAAAATATACGCATCAGGGAATGGTTGTAGATTTTAATTTTTATCATGTATACGTTAAAGTAACATCTCTGTTATATCAAGACTTCTTAAGACATTTATTCTTTGATTTTTCTTATAGGTTCAAATTGGATTCTCCACATCGTCCGTGAATTAATATTTGCTGTTTCTAAAAAAAAGTATGAATGTCCGGAATTCCCAGTTCTTGAATGTGGGGACTCAGGAAAATATCAGGTTAGTACCAACAGCCTTTAACCTTACAGCAATTTATTGTGTGTTTACCACGTCCTCAGCACTTTGCAGGTATTCTTTTATGGCAAAATGACTTTATCGCCATTTTATAAAAGATAAAACTGTTAAGATTTGCCCAAGGTCAAGGGGTGAATAAATGATAGAGCTAAGATTCGAACCCAAGCTTTTTTATTTGAGCTCTTAGTGAATACACTGTATAGCCAGACTTTTTTTTTTGTTTTTTTTTAAGTAGAGGGAAAGGTAAGTTGAGAAGCCTCAGGAAATGAACTGAAACCAAAAAAGCCTGAAGTCTCTGAAGACACGGACATGGGCAGGACGCTAGTAGGAATCTCCAGTCTTTTCCTAGTAAGACATTACTTTTGATTTCCCTGTCTCAATTATGACTCTGGGGTGTGTGTGAGGGATGGGAAAGGATCAAGTAGCAGCTAAGAGAGTAGCAGGTCGCCCTACCTGTCATTACTCACCTTCCCAAAGTAACTACCCGCAGCCTGAGTGTGAGGCAGGATGCTCTGCTCCCTGCCCAGGGAAGGCAGGACAGGTGTGGGAGAGGGATCTGCCTCGGGACTTCGGTGCCTGGACAGAACGGGGGCAAGGAGGACCCTCCTCCCCACTCAACACCCCAGAATGCAGTTGGGAAGGGAAGGCTGTGTTCAGGGGGAACCACAGTCTCAGTAAAACTCTCAGAAGTGGTTGCCACTAAGACTCCCAGTGGGCGGACAGAACCCAGTTACTAAGAATAAAGCTACTGGACCGGTACTTAGGGAGCTTCTGGGAAGTGCCTGAGACCCTTAGCATGATGACAAATACAAACTTGGAAACTCATTTCTATGGATTTGTCCCAAGTAGCAGAAACATACATTGCAAACAAGGTAGGTGTTCAGGGACTTGTGGGGTGAGGGGTGGGGAGGTGAGTGCTGAATCCTGGATCTGGGTGGCAGCAAAGGAACCCCAGGAGGCATCAGACAGCCTAGCAGCTGCCTCAGGGCCTCCGGTCTCAGACCTGGGAGAGGTACCTGTGTGAAAGCACACCTGATGGAGGCTCAGTCAGGACAGGCCCGGGAACACAGGCATCACAGGTGGGCAGGGGCTTCGAGAAGCATTTTCCTGGGTAGAAATGGAGGAACTAATGAAAAGCCCCATTGACTTCTCCTATCCGGGCCTTTGTATAAGGTTCCCTAATCCCTAACATCACCTATAGAAATGATGCCAGCTTTTCTACAATTTTAGAAATTTGCCCAGCTTTCCAACTTCTCTTTTAAGAATTTGTTACATTGTGGGTCACAGGTCCCAATATAGTAAGTTTTTATACAGGTCATCTTACCAATATAATCTTTTTTTTTTTTTGAGACAGAGTCTCGCTTTGTTGCCCAGGCTAGAGTGAGTGCCATGGCATCAGCCTAGCTCACAGCAACCTCAGACTCCTGGGCTCAAGCGATCCTCCTGCCTCAGCCTCCCGAGTAGCTGGGACTACAGGCATGCGCCACCATGCTTGGCTAATTTTTTTTTCTATATATTTTTAGTTGTCCAATTAATTTCTTTCTAATTTTAGTAGAGACGGGGTCTTGCTCTTGCTCAGGCTGGTTTCGAATTCCTGAGCTCAAACAATCCGCCCGCCTCGGCCTCCCAGAGAGCTAGGATTACAGGCATGAGCCACCGCGCCCGGCCCCAATATAATCTTTCTTATTGAATTTTTCTGTGTTGTTCCTCGTCACCTGAGATAAACAAGTGTCCCTTATGGTTGAAACAGGGTTTGGTATATTAACTTGTAAGTTTTTACATTATTTATAGGATTTTTTTTTTTTTTGAGACAGGGTCTCGCTCTATTGCTGGAGTTGGAGTGCAGTGCCTCATCACAGCTCACAGCAACCTCAAACTTATGGGCTCAAAGGATCCTCCTGCCTCAGCCTCCCAAGTAGCTGGCACTACAGGCATGAGCCACTGCACCCAGCCAAAGATAACTTGCTTATGCAATGTGCTTTTTATTTTTAAATGGAAATCAGTGTGATGAGCTCTGCTTAATAGTTACTCACCTTACAAAAAACTTTTCCAGGATACATATTTTTCCTTAAGCAAAATGTATCTATATCTAGTCTTTACGTTGCTTACAGTTTGGCCATGTTACACATTTTCATGAACATAGTATATTTATCATATTTTGTTACAGTTAGCTTCCATTTTCCCTTTGGATATTTTTCTAATCCTTTTAGTAACTTTATCATTTCTCATGTGTCTGTATGTGTTTTTTGGCTACGCAATTTAATAGAAACAGCACTCTATTACTTAATCTGAAAATTACCACCTGTGCAATTTTGCACAAAGCACTTAATACCTCAAAGACCGTTCTTAATCTTTAAAATGGGGGGTCTACATGAAAGGATTACTGTGAATGAATGTAAACGTACTTTAAATGCTAAAAAAGTACAATTTGATGTATATCAGATATTATCACTACTAGTCACCACTTGGGCCCATACCATTGTTTTAAATTTTTTTTATTTTTAAAATCTCATGTTTTTGCCCCTTTCCTTGAGTTGGGATCCCCATCAAGTTTTTACAGAGCAATTGGCTCTAAATGTCTGAACATCATTATATCACTTGCAACGAGTAGGTATATCGCATCTGTGACCAAGCAGTGAGTGACCTCTAAAAATGTGGAATTAAAGACCTGAAGTCATTAAGATCTGAGTTTTAAGTTAAAACCCTTAACCCTGGCAAATTGAATAGATAACTTCATTTTCAAAATTATTGGTAGAAATAGATTACAGAAAAAGAATCAGTTGATTCTCATACTGACAAGAATTTCTCTCGTGAAATATTTCTCAGACATTTAAGAGACTCTATGGACTTTCAGGTTCTGTTGGGATATTTGATTGCATGGAGTCTTAGTTCATTAAACAAAAAAAGATCTAGATTTTAAAAATGGATTTGCAGGAATTGAGACTCGACTATTTCTGTTAAAGACCCTGAATATAGAAGAGACCCAAATTAAGAGGGGATTGTAGATTATGTGCTGTCTTGAACAAAATGGACTTGATGCGATTGTCAGTAAAGGTAAATTTTTTTTAACAACAAAAAAGAATGGAAATGGTAAGCAGGATGCAACAAGGAAGTTCAAGAAGAAGATTTTAATTATTCATTTATTTATGATTCTTCATTCCTCATCCCCACAAAGAAAATAGAAATAAAGAAAAACTGGAAGAGAAGACATAGTGATAGTGCTTAAAACTACCATTAGATACCAAACTTAGGAGTGATTCACTACACACACACACACACACACACACACACACACACACACACACTCTTTCACCTTTTTTGTGTATATTTTTAAGAGAATGAAACAGTTTCCATCGCCAAGGATTTTGGCAACTCACCTGCATTATGACAAGTTACCTGAGTCCATCTTCAAGAATAAAGCCAAAGTGAGTGTCCTTTCCTATTTGTATTTCAATTTGAAATTTTTATGTATAGATATTGGCCCTTTGAGGTATATGATGCGTTTGCTCCTCATCATAGGATTTTAATAAATGAAGTATGAGATTTAGTATTTCTTTTTTTGTTGTTTCTTCAGATACATGTGCTATAGTTACATTCAAGTCAAATGCATTTTAGGATGTAAAACACAGGCTTAGAATAAAACATATACTATATAAATATATGAAACATATTATAATCTGTTTTATAGGGCATAAATTTCAAAATCCCACTGCAATATTTATAGTTTTTAACAAAAGAATACAACCTAGTAAAATGAGCAAAAATTGTTCCTTTTGTTATTTCTGGTGAGCACTATTTACCTGAGGTCTAAAACTACTTTATTCCTGGATTTCACGTATAACAATAAACTTCGTGTCATGTATACACAACTACAGGCACTCTGGCTACTTTCACCATTTGTTTAAAAACTTCGTTTCATCAGCCGGTATTGACACATTTCTTGTCATCACTAGATTTTACCCAACCCCTTTTGTTTCCTGTCCCCTGGTCTCCCCTCCATTTATTCCTTGGTGATTTTTTTTTTTTTCGGTCACAGAAGGGAAGGATTAGAATTAATTAAAATCAAGATTTAAACTCTTGAATGCTACAAAGAGGAATGGGAGAATAGTGAAGTAATAGCAAAGAAAGGCAAAGGAGGCAAGCAGTTAGGATAAGGATGCTGGCCAGAGGTAGGCGGGGAAAGGAAGGAGAAGGAAGAGTGGGAAGGAAAATGTGAAGGAAGTGGAGACTTACAACCAGCAGCCTTGTGGCCAGGTACCCGAATCCCAGGAGCTTAGAACTGGAAAATGCCTTAAAGGTTGTCTGCGCTAATTCCCACTGGGTGTTTTAATTCCGCTAAGTGGCTGTCTGGACCATGATAGAAGGGAACTCCTCCATCCCCTGAGCCAGGTTTGAACAGTTCTGTTAAACAGTTTTTCCTTATTCTGAGAATCTACAAAATCAGAAATATTAACTTAACACATAATTTCCCCTGTTTAATGCAGTTAACATGATCACAAATCCAGGTGACTCCTTTTTTTGCGCCCTTGATGATTCTATAAGAAACAGAGCTGAAGTAATTTATAAAGGATTTGGATTTGGGGGCATGCAGGCTTTTGAACAGAGTTTCACTTTCACAAGAATAAAGGGCAAGAAAAGAGCAACAGAGAGGTAAGAGTTGCTGCTGATTTGCCCACACTCCAGCCAACTGGCCCTCACAATTTAAATTTATGTCTTTGTGAAATTATAAACTGCTATGATAGCCAAAGAGACTGGTAAGTGGTAGTTAAAGGCTGAAATATAAAACCCTTGGATGACAAGAATCTATCATATTTGGATTGAGGGCAGGGGTGAATTTTATATCTAAGCGTAAGACACATCTAAGCATAAGAGCCCATTTGTCTCTATTTAATTTTAACCTGTTAGCTTTAGTTCATTTCTTTAGATAAACAAGGTATTTTGAGATCCAGATTCCCTCCCAGTTCCATGTCATCTACAAATTTGATAAATGCAGCTTCCGTATCTTCACCTAAATCAATCGTTAACATGTTAACTGTGGCCCAGCCACAGTGGAAAGGCTTATTAAAAACCTTATTAAAAACCTCCAGGCGGGTTTTTAATTGATTATTTAGCCTCCTTTGCATACGATTACCCAGTTTTATATGTCTAATTGCTCCTACTTCCGGCTTCCATTCTTCCATTTTGTTGCAGGAGAAATCATAAGCTACTCCATCTACTAATCTAAAAACCGTGTCCCAAGAATCCAGGTGTTAGCAGCAAGTTGCTTTTAGAAGCCCCATGTTGCCCCCTGCTGGTTACCGCTTCCTGGCTTCCTCTTTTATGTGGCCCTAAATCTTCTTGTTTGCCAGTTCTAGAAACTTCTCCCAAATGGAGGTTGGAATCTGTGCTTTGCAAAATCCACATCTTTCCCTTTTCGGAAAATGAAATGACTTCTGCCTATCTCTAGTTGTCTGACCTCTTGTGCGTTAGCTCAGGTTCCTCAGACTTCTCGAACATGCTCAATAATTGTCCTCCAATTCCTCAATTCTTGAAATGGAAAGCATCCAGCCAGAACACCCGAAGTCACTTGGAGCAGCCATGCACTGTCCTGGAGTCTTTTGGTTCTTTTGGGTTTCAGTTTGCTCTTTACAATGTTGAATTCACACTTTTCATCCAAAGGAACGCTTTCTTTATCAGAGAAAACACACATAACACAGGAATTCTGAGGTTCCATATGCATTATATCTCAGGCGCCAGAGAGTGGGCCTGGCCATTCTTTGATCTTCTCCCACCAATTCTAAACATTATTTTTGTTGTTCTTAACATTATTTTGCAATTTTTATTTTATTTGAGGGTTTAAGCTTTCAGATCATACTCTTGTGACTATTTTCGTGAGCTTACTCTTTTTTCTTTTGTACACCTTCTATTCATGCCTTTTAATTGTCTAAACTCATTAGCAAAAGTCCTCAGCTGCAACATCAATCTTTTCTTTCTTCCTTCTTTTTCCTCTCTCCCCAGACTTCCCCATTAGCCACTTCCTGTTCCTCAATTTCTTACTGTCATTCTTTCTTTATATATTAACACGATTTTGTAATATACAAGTAGACACAATGATATTGTTCACTTTTGAACCTTTTCCAAAGCTCAAAATATAGACCTAGATAAATTAACTTATTTTTCGCTCCCTAGATATTGGTGATATTTCGAAACCCTAAAGATACGGCAGTGTCTTTTTTCCATTTCCACAACAATGTCCCTGATATTCCAAGCTACGGCTCTTGGGATGAATTCTTCAGACAGTTCATGAAAGGACAAGGTATGGCTGTTGGTAAAAGAATTCTTGTTACTTCAACATTTGACCACATAAATATGAAAATCCAAATTGTTTTAAGGTAAAGAAAGAAGTAAGATTTAGGCAGGCCTAGGGACTGAAAAGTGCATTTAAGTGAAGTTTTATAGCATCAGTAGTTCTGTGCATCAAACAATTAAAATGTATTACAGTTTTTAAGAATAATTTGGACAATTCATATGCTGACTATGAGTATTGAGTGGCCATAGAATAGACATGGGACAAAGGGACTTTAACAAAGAGTCACGTAGAAAAGTATTTGTAGTTAATTTCTCTTAAGTCACTGTATAACATAATGATAAACACCAAGAAAGATAAAAAACCATGACACTGAACAACTACACCTAAGATATTTGCTTGCCAGAAAGAAAATAAGTTTTTTTTAAGATCATGTTGATATTTTATCTCTGGTTATTGATAACTACAATTTTATAAATGTGTCCTAATGTCCCAGATACTAAAGCAGGTGTTGTATGTGCATGATTTCATTAAAGACTCATAACAAACTATGAGTAAGGCAGTATTCACCCCATTGTACAGATGAGGAAACTAATCAAAAGAGTTCAATCACTTGCCAATGTTCCCACTGCTTGTAAGTGGCAGTGACCCTCCTTCCATTGGTATAGTGGCCAAAGACTAATAAATGCTTCCTTTTATTAGTGGCTCTTTGAGTCTTTACAGTATAGTGAAGGGAAGAATTACGCCAGATGACCCTAGAGGAGAAGCTGTTCACTCTAAGTTCACTCTAAGAGGACTACTTTGTTAAACCATTCATTTATTTTTTATTGCATATATCTTTAAGGTGTGCAACATGATGTTTTGCCATATACATAGTGAAACGATTAATATAATTGAGCAAATTAACATGTCCATCATGTCGCATAGTTACTTCTTTTTTGTGGTAAGAGCACCTAAAATCACACACTGTTTTAAGCCTTTGACATGTGTTAATTCATTTAAACCCAATGATACCCCATTGTACAGATGAGGAAAACTAAGGTACAGAGAGTTTTAGGGAGCTGCTCAAAGTCACACGGCTAGTAAACAACAACGCTAATCAATGTCTAGATCTGTACTGTCCAATGTGGTAGCCAGTAAGCACATGTGGCAACTGAGTACTTGAGATGAGATAGTGCAACAGAATTTTTAATTTTTGTAAATTTTAATTAATTTAAATTTAAAGATGGATACTCATTTCAGTTATTGGAAAACTTTAAAATAAGTTTGTAATAAGTTGGGTGTGTGAATATACTTTTTCAACTGTAAGTTTCATGAAACCTAAATACACATCAAGTATTTTCAATAAACATTTCGCATCCAACTGAAATTCTCTGTATATGTAAAATAGTTACTGCTTTTGAAGACTTAGAATATAAAAAACAATGTGTAATGTTTCATTGATAATTTTTTGTTGATGTTGAAATGATATTTTTGGATGTATTGGGTTAAATAAAGTAAAACATTAAAGTTAATTTCACCTGTTTCTTTTCACTTTTTTAAATTACACATATGGTTTGCATTACATTTATATTGGGCAGTGCTGCTTTTTCTGGCATTATCTCTGTCAGTTTTCATGTACCATTTACTATTTCTGAATGATTTTATTCACCTTAATATTCGTGAATGTCTATAGTTTTTAGCAAATCATTTTTACAACTTGCTTAATTATGTTACTTATGAAAAATGTTCAAGAAGATAAGAAAATGGATAGAAATAGGACATTGGACTGGTTTATACCAGCTCTTTGGGGTCAGGGATTTGTAATAAATTATATGAATGTCTTCTTGAGCATATACATATAGGTATGGTTTATATTTTAGAGAAAATTAACCATCTATTATTTTAACTTCAGTTATTGAAAATTCCTTAAGAAGTTTTTTCCCGCCTGTGTTTTTAGTTTCTTGGGGAAGCTATTTCGATTTTGCGATTAATTGGAACAAACATCTTGATGATGAAAATGTTAAGTTCATATTATATGAAGACCTGAAAGAGGTGAGACAATGATTGTTGATATTCTAGAACAAGATTTATCATAAACTACAACATAAAGCACTTATAATGTTTGATTGTATGAACATATATGGTATTCAGTAAAAAAAAACATTCCAAGGCAGGGCGTGGTGTCTCAGGCCTATAATCTTAGCACTTTGGGAGGCCGAGGCAGCAGGAGGATTGCTTGAAGCCAGGAATTCAAGACCACCCTGGTCAATATCGAGACCCCCTCTTTACCAAAAAATCTTAAAAATCAGTCAGGGGTGGTGGTGTGCACCTGCAATCCCAGCCACTCCAGAGGCTGCGGCAGGAGGACGGCTTGAGCCCAGGAGTTTGAGGTTGCAGTGAGCTATGATGACACCACTGCACTTTAGCCTGGGCGGCAGAAAGAAACCCTGTGTCAAAGAAAAAAAAAATCCAGATATGTGGTATTATACCAGAAAAAAAAAATACATAAATCCTTAGGTCGTTTGATTAACAGAAATAAAAATAATGCTTAGAAACTCATTACTATTAATAACAGTAATGCTTTTTTTTCCCTTTATGATGACTAGTCCAAAGTAGTAATCAAAAAAAAACATCAAAGTTGCAGTGAACTATGATGACACTGCAGCAGTCTAGCCCCGGGGCAACAGAGCAACATCCTGTCTCAAAAAAAACAAAAACAAAACACAAAGAAAAAGAAAAAAACAATAGGTAGTTCTCATTGATTTAATGGAACATACATTTGGTTTTGAATCTATTTTTAATAATTCATATTATTTTTTAAAAATTGTTTATTCACTTAACAAACATCTAGGGAGTGATCAGTCAGCATTGTTTTGGGCCCTGGTGAGACATCAATGAACAGACCAGATAATGTTCCCTGCCCTGGAGAAGGTTACAGGGGAGACAGAATGATAAATAATAAATACTATACATTTTAAAATGTATGTAGTATATGAGAAAAAGAAACAGCATAGCTGGTTAATGAAAATTGGAAATGCCAGGTGGTGGGGGATTAGAATGCTGGACAAATCGCAGTGTAAAATAGGGCGGTTTAGGGAGACCTCCTTGAATGGACGTGATTTGAGCAGAGATCTGAAGGAGGTGAGGGAGTGAGCCAAGTAGGTACTGGGGGAAGAGCATCCCAGGCAAAGGGAATCAACTGGAGCAAAGACACCAGGGCAAGAGTGGTCCCAGTGTGATTAAGGGACAGCAGGGAGGCTGATGTGCCTGGGCCTTCAGGGATGAGGCAGGGGAGAACAGCCGATGAGAACAGGCTGGCGCGGATAGGATGGGGTATGAGGAATGGTGTGGCAGCCCACTGAAATGTCTCTGGCTTTCACTCTGGGAAGCCACTGAAGGATTTGAGCAGAGGGTTGTTCAGAGCTGATGTGTTTCTAACAGGAGTATTTGGCTGGTGTGTGAGAATGAGCTGCGGCAAAGAGAACCAGGGAGACCTGTGAGGAGACCACCGCAGTGGTCCAGGCAAGGGGAGATGGTGGCTCAGACCAGAAAGGGGCAGTACAGGTGATGAGAAGTGGTTGAATTCTGGGTATATGTTGAAGGAAGAGCCAACAGGATTTGCTGCTGGATTGGATGGAGGGGAGGGTGGTGAGAGAAAGAGAGAAGTCAAATAAGACTCCAATGTCATTGGCCTGACCAACTGAGAGGGCTGAATTTCCGTTAATTGAGTAGAAGACGACAACAGGTGTAGCAGGATTATTGGGGAGGTCAGGGGTTTGGTTTTGAACACTAAGTTTGAGATGTTTATGATTCATCCTAATGGAGAGGCCAAGTAGGCAGTTGGGTATAAAAGTCTTGAATGCAGAGAGAGTTCTGGGCTGTAGATAAAATTTGGAAATCATTGACACATAGATGGCCTTTAAAGCCCTGGTATGCAATCCATGTATTTGTAATCTAGGTAGATAAGAGAAGAGAAGGTGACCAAGAACTGAGCTCTGGAGCCCTTCAACATACAGATTTTGCGGAAAAGAGGAGGAATCAGTCAAGGAGAAAGAGAAGAGTGGCTAGTGAGGTAGGAAGGGAACCAGAGTCCTGGAACCACCGTGAAGAAAGTAAGTTAAAGAGAAGGAAGTGTGTCAAATGCTCTTTAACTTAATGGAATCTTTAACACCGGTCCACCATGATATTCTTATCAAAAGAAAGTAGAATTTAATCTACCCTTTCTGTTTATAGGATACATGCTAATTTGGTCTTTTCTCCTTCCAGTTTAGAATAATATTTCTGAAACTTGTGCTCCATGGAATACCAGTATCGCCCTAGATGTTAATAATTCTTTATTGGGGGTTGGAGAGGAGGTTGCTTATTGAAATAGATTTATGAACTGCTGTGTTATATAGCCTGCTATTTTGGCAATTCACATTGTGCATTGGTCTGTTAAAGACTTTGAGAGATCCTATAATAATAATAAAAAAAATTCTCACTTTTGTTTAACCCAAAAGATTCTAAGTTTATTTAACCTCAACCCTGCCCTCTCTTTTTTTTCTATGAAATGTCTATAACCATCTTGGGGGTACTAACTACTGTTTTGTTGAATACAGTTTAAGAAACTGTTCTAGAAGATTTATGAATTTCCATTGGTCAGGCATAGTGTTGGGTGGTTCATGATTTACAAGGGTAGTTAAGATAAATTTCATGATTCCTTCAAGTTTTTATTATTCTGAAAATTAGACTTTCTTGGTGGAATTAAACATTAGCTACAAATAGAAATCAGAAAAAAAAAAATTTGAATGAGCACATAACAAATACATTAATTTCCCCAGCTGGTCTAGAGTGATACTTCTTATTATTAAATTTTAATAAAATAAAATTTCTTTTTTTTAGAGACAGGGTCTCTCTCTGTTGCCCAGGCTGGTACAATCATAACTCACTGAAGCCTCACACTCCTGGCCTCAAGCAATCCTCCCGCTTCAGCCTCCCAAAATGCTGGGATTACAGGCACGAGCCAAGTCTGATACTTTTTTTTTTTTTTTTTTTGAGACAGAGTCTCACGTTGTTGCCCTGGCTAGAGTGAGTGTCGTGGCGTCAGCCTAGCTCACAGCAACCTCAGACTCCTGGGCTCAAGCGATCCTACTGCCTCAGCTTCCCAAGTAGCTGGGACTACAGGCATGCGCCACCATGCCCAGCTAATTTTTTCTATATATTTTGTAGCTGTCCAATTAATTTCTTTCTATTTTTGG
>CAUYSK010072889.1:0-13330 GCA_963575035.1 Avahi laniger
TAGGCACAATGAAATGCACCCTTAACAGTCTAAGCAGAATGTACATGTTAAACTTAAAGGAATAACATGTTTATTGAAAAAATTTCTTGAAACTTAAATAAATTGAGATGGGCTTCCACTGGGATGGTTGCTCCTTTGAAACATGTTAGCAAATCCCAGCTCATTCTTTTAGAAATCACATGTTCATGCTAGATCTAACTAGTTAGCCAAATACTCATGATGAAGAAATTATTTCTGAGGAAAGTGGTAAGAGCCCCTACTTCAGTCTTACTTAACCAACTACTATTCCGTGTGGAGAAAGCCAGCTAATTGTTGTTTCGATAGGGCTGTCTACCATTGTAGAACCTTGCTCTAGTAGTTAAATGACAATCAACTGTGCGTTCCATGCTGGATATGTCGAGATAAGGACTTTTAGGCCTTGCTTTATAAAACTAGTTTTTAATAGCTGACATGAATATTTCCCTTTGATATTTTGTTCTGTTGTCCAGTCTCACTCTAATTTATTATAGTTTCTATGAAGACTGTAGCTCAGAACACAAGATAAGCATGAAATGTCCTCAAGACAGGATTAGCAACATATGGGTCATTTTAATGTCATCTTTTTTCTATTTCTACAATAGCTAAAATTCTAACCTCTGTTGAAAATGAAAAATATATAGAACTTATACTCCATTTCAGATGGTCTGGAAAAAAAACTGATGATGAAATATTTGTTTTTATACATACATGTTTTCCTGTTCCAAATAGATGCTAATGTTCTTTTTTTGTTAGCTATAAATAAAAGTGCCCAATATTACAAAAAAAAAAATGATCATCTGTGGAAAATAAAGTATCCACCAATTGCCCACACGTACAGTGCTCCCTCTCCTAGATGAGCTTTGTAGACTTGGGTTACTTACTTACCATCTTTGAGCCTAAGTCTTCCCACCTATGAAGTAAGGATAATACTGCTTTGTAAGAGTTATTGTGAGTATTAAATTAAATGACAGGTCAAAGCTCTGGGAACAGTGCCCAGCACATAGTTGTGCCCATTAATGGTTGTATAATATCATTACTTAGCTTCCATGAGCTTCATTTTCTACCTCTGTAAAGCAGGGACTGCAACATCTACCTCACACGATATGTATGCAAATAAAGTAGCTTCCCTCCCCCTTCTGTTCCCTATCTGAAAAACTGCAATTTACCTTTCTCATCCACTACCTCACATAAAAACATCTCTCTTCATTTATTCACTCAATAATATTTGCCGGGTTTCTGTTCTATGCAGGGTTTCCTCCTGAGGGTTTTCAAGACGATACATGTACAGCATTTATCATTCTCAAATCGCTTCACAATCTGCTGGTGGAGGGGTAGGGGCAATGTTTTTATTTCTTTATAATAGAAGAGAAATGATGAGAGTTACAGTAAAAGCACTGTGGTAACTCAGAAGAGGCAGCGTTTACTTGGAGTTAGAAGTCAGGGAATACATCCTGAGCAAGGTGGCATTTGAACTGGGCCTTAAAAAATGAGAAATACTTAGTCATGTGGAGATTGGGAAGGGCAGTTCAGGCAGAGAACTGTGGAAGCAATGGCACAGCGTAGGGTGTGGCTTGAGAACAGGTGGGTGGTTCAGATCAGAGGAGGTAAGAGACTGGAGGATAATAATGGGCTGGAGAGGTAGGTACAGGTCTGATATGATGGGTCCATGATGCCAACAAGCTAATGGTCATCAACTTGTCACTTTGCTCATAATATTTTATGAAAGGGAGAAGAGGAAGGAACTAAATCTTACTGAGCCCCAGATACATGCAAGTGACTGCACGGAGACCACTGCTCTATCGGTAGTATGTCTAAACCTCATGATCATGCAGGGAAGTAGGTATTTACAGAGGAGGAAACTGAAGTTCAGAGAGGTGAAGTAACTTAACCAAGCAATCCGTTAAGAGTCAAACCTGGGTCTGCCTGATCCAAAGCCAGTGCTTATTCCTTCAGATCTTCCCTGTTCCATCTGTTTCCTTGGGAAAGCACTTTCCTTCCAGTTCCAGTGTTCAAAGAAGTTGTCATGTTCTGTTATCAATCAATTAACATGAAGGGTGCGCTGGATACAGTCTGAGGACTTGAGACTCAATGGGGAGCTGGTTTTGGTTCTAGAATTCAGGGTCATGGAAAAATGCCAGAAGGAGGTGGGTCTTCTTCTCCATATGGTCCCATAACTGTTCTGGCCATCTTGGGGCACCCAACGGGAAGAGCACGGTCAGAGACTAAGACTCAGCTTAAGAAGGTAGCTGGAGCCTAAATGCAGGAAACCCCAAGATACTTTGGTCTTCTGTGCATCTATGCTCCATTTAAGCCCTGGGGAATTATATTTTGAGGTGCATCTTAAGTCAGTATATGTGACGGACTAATGTTTATTTGTGGTAGGGTGCCTAGGAGAAATTCCTGTCTTCTCAACTGGAACTGACATAGTGACATTTTGGGTTTTGCACTACAAAGCTTCTCTCTGGGGAATGAGAGACCAGAGCTGACCACATGAGCTTTGGCAAAGCAATGGGGCAATGCTCTCTGTATCCTTTCCTGAAACTAAGTCTCAGAGAGCTATACTGACACGTCCAAGCTCACACAGATGGAAAGAGGCACAGGCAAGATGAGAGCTCATGTATTGTAACTCCTGGCTTTGTTACCGAGCTGCTCAAAGGAGAATAAACTTACCTAAACGAAGGGCCCAAAACTGTTTACTCTCTCCATAGCCTGAGATCGCTTTTACTAGAAACAGAATTTTTACAACTAGAGGAGACAGTAAAGACCATGTAGTCCAATTATCTCATTTTATAGATGAGAAAACAGGCTCAGAATAGGAAACGGGCTTGCTTAAGATCACAACAATTTTAGCAGTGGAGCCTTGTCTAGGTCACAGATCAGCTGCCTGTGGTCAGCACTGAATGTTCTTTCTGCTAATGTTTAATATTATGCTCCATTGACTATTATTGACTATGACGCATGTGTGTGTGTATAAATGGATTCCACTGGCTGTGACCACCATCACCTCCTCATCCCCACACACTCACATTTGGAAAACCAAAAGGTAATCAATTGCTTCCTTACCTTTACACAACCATACTTTTCCAATTTTATGGAGGGGATAAAAATGTCTTCTAATTTTAAAGCATTTAAATACAATCAGTGAAAGAAATTTCCCAGATATCTGGTGCTTTTCTGGTTTGAAAGTCCCTATATCTTGGACGTGAGACTCGGAAAGTCAAAGCAGAGAGTTGGGTCCCATGCTTGACTCTGTTTTTCCTGAAGCTCCCCAAATGCTAAGCAAATTTCCTGTGCTCTCCGTGACAAAAATCTCATCTCTGGCCAAAATCTTGCCCCAACCCAGCTCTCCGGAATATACCTGGCCCCATGGCTGTCTCCTGCCCGGGCAGCCGGAAAAGCCTCCCCAGGGAAAAAAGGCCTGGATCCTGCTCCTTCCTCTAGGAGGTGGCCGTTACTTGCTGCCATTAGCCTTAGCAGAGGCTCTGTCCCGTCACTTCTTGCGTGAGGTACTTCAGGGAGCCTGAGAGAAGGAAACCCCAGACTCTGCTCCCCTGGGGTTGACTGGTGCTATTCTGCCCACTGTTCTCCCAGAAGCCCCTTCTCTAGGTCTGACATGACTTTCTCCTCCAAGACAGGCCCAGCGAGAAGGGTGCACATGTGTTTTGACCTGCATTCCTGCACAGTCCCTCAGGCACTGCGGCTGGAAATGATTTGTGCGGGGCACTCGATCAGCCTCCCTTTTAATCACTCCCATACTCACAGACACGGGGAATCCTGGCTACCCTCCAGGGGAGGGAAGGAACCTCCTTTGCTTTGACAGGGTCTCCTCAGGGGTGGGGTAAGCAGTGATTCTGGTCTCCAGGAAGACGTCATAAAGAGCCTCCTTTAATGATGAATCAATATCTTTGGGAACCCCTCCCCCTTCCCTGGAGCTTCTGCAAGGCGGACACTGCTCAGATAATGTTCAAACATCCACTCACCCTGCAGGGCTTCCTAAGCACCACTCTGCCTGGGGAGGAGGGTGGGATTTGCTTAGGACATTTCAGATAGGGAAATGGTGTAAGCTGGGGTTGGGGTGAGGAAGGGAAAGAGTTGGGGGGCGACTTGAGGGTAGTGGAGGTGCTTGTTAGGGAGGAGTGAGCCATGACTAGTCCCAGCAGCAAACAGAGGGCACCCCCAAAATGAGATGATTTGAGGAAGGTTTATCTGCAAGGTCTGAGTGTAGGGAAGCCGCAAAGAATAGTGCAGTAAGCTGGACTTAGTAAGAGCCAAGGCATCATCACCTCTAGGTACAAAGAGACAATGACCAGAACAGAGAGAGTCCTGCAGAGCCAGCGCCTGGGAAGGAACAGAGGTCTTCAGTCCAAAGGCACAGCCAGCTGGAGGCAACCTTGCGGGGAGAGATCTGGGCAGAGGCAGGCTTACAGTGAAGCTGCTGAAGTTTAAGCTAGTTAAACATAAGACGGATTTGGGTTTGACAGGATATATACAAGTTGCTCCCAGTCGCTTCTGCATATACTTACTTCATTGCTAGCTGTCAAATACAGGAACGGCTTTCAGGAATACTCTTCCCTCCAACTCACCTGGTATCATGACTTGAAGGGAATGCTAGGTGATGTTGCAACATGTAATGTGGGCAGTGGAAAAGAACAGAGTTTGGAATGTATGAAACCAGAAGCTAGTCTGTGCAAAATTACATTAGACCTGCAAAATGTTAAATGGAAAATTCTGTGCTCATTATCAGAAATATAATACAGTACAGTAATATAATGCAGTACATACAACTATAAACACATCAGACTATTTTCTTAAATGGAATCTCACACATTAGAAGCTCTTTGATTCCAGTGTTTGTAGCCTATAAGCCTAAAAACATTTCAGAGCATACCCAAATTAGTAATTTTTTAAGAGGAAGAAAGAAAATGCAAGTAGAAACAAAGGCCCTTGGACTGTTTGATAATTTTATTGATTAAAGAGAAATGAAGCATATGAAATTACTGGGAAAAGTTTTATATCTCTTGCTGCTTTGATACAAAATACTGACATCCTCAAAGATGCCTTGGATTGGGTTCCCCGGAAACCGACCATGAAACGGAAAGCTGCATGCAGAAGGCTGACAGTGGAGCGCTCCCAGGAGACACGCTTGTGAGGAAGTGAGGGCGAGACTGGGAGAAGCTGACCAGCAGTGTGGCCTTGGCCAATCTCATACTGCCAACAGTTGAAGGATGAATGTATTGGCCCAAAGAGGGGATGTGGGCAGTGGCCACAGTACCCCCTATAGATAATAACATAAAATTCATGACATATCACTATTATGGGGACATCAAAAACAAACTAGTTTTTAAGTGTCATCAATTCAAAGAGTGCTTAAGATTAGTTCCTGCACAAGGAAATTTGAAATGTCCTAAATCTTAGTTCTATATGGAAGAAAATAATAGCGGTCTTCCAAAGATCTCAAAATTTTACATGATGTTATAAACAATTATTTGTGAAACCAAAACAGTTATAAATGATCAATGATAAAAAAATAAAATTTCAATCAAACCTACTGAAGACTGGATTATATTTGCATTCGTTCTCTAGAAAATTGTATTTCAAAATTGTTATGTGAGAAGTAAGGTGCATACAGCTAAAAGATAGAGGAAAAAGGCATTATAGAGATTTTCTAGGCAATTAAAAATATTTTTTCTGCATTTTGTGATATCTGTGTGGCTTATAAGCTTTTTAAAGTTGACAATTTGTTGAGATTTCTTTTCTCATCTTGAATATTCACTTTTGTACCTAAAATTTTATTCATAATTGTGGGCCGATAAAATTGCAAGCGTTGGCCCTGTGAAACCGGATCCACACTTAGATTCCAAGGAATCAGTGCCCTGACCTCACGGTCCCCCTCCCTCAGGTGTTCTGCTGGAGCTCCCCTGTTGCCTGCCGAGCCCAAAAGAAGCTGGGGACCACTCCAGGTCAGCCTCTGGGGCAGAGAACAGGGTGGCAAAGGGTGGAGAGAGGATCAGGAGGAACAAATTGAAGATAGCAGGCACAGCTAGGTAAGATGGAACCAAATCACGGAGGCCTTGAATGCCAAACTCAGCTTGCACTTTATTCATAGAAAAATGAATCTGAATGACGTGAAAACAAAAATCTATATTGAAGGAGACTTCTATCTGGGGCACCAGTGGTACACTTGAGGCAAAGCCCTGCACCCATGTGCAGGTAGGAGGACACGTCTCCTCCTTCTCTCCCCTTTACGGCCTGGGGATTCTGTGCTCCCGGGGAGGAGCCAGGGAGCAGCCACCTGAAGGCGAAGGGGCCAAGCACCGTCACAGCGGGTGCCTCCATCTTAATCAGAGGCTGTGATGACTCCTCTGATGATTTGAGCAGGCCTGAGGTCCTGAGTGTCCAGTGGATATCCATTCCCCCTCCGTGCTCTATCGGGGCCCTGACTTCTTGTTTCCGCCTCACCCGGTCGGCTCCCGGAGGCGGGTCTGCGTGGCCAGTGCCACAGGGCGCAAACAGCCCAAATTTGGGGTGGAGATGCCAGAACCAAATTCCTCTGCTGGCTCCTCTGTGACCCTCCTGGGTAATAGAAATCCTGGCGTCCTTCCCGAGGTCTTTTCCCGTTCTGCTGGGATCCCGAGAGATTCCAGAGTGAACTTCGCCCTTCCCGTCTCACCACACGAGTGCACTCCTTGACTGATCTCGCCCACACTTTGTCCTCATCCAGGAACAAGGACCGCCGGACCTGCTGCTGTCCCCAGCCAGCCAGTCTTCCTGAGCTCTTTTATCCAACCTCCCATTACACACCGCTGCTCCAGTGCCCCCGCGGTACTTCAAAGGTGGTATATTCAGAACCAAACTCCCTGAATCCAACAATCCTTCCTTTACAGTCTTGCTCACATCTGTCGTTTCCCATTTCTCTCCCTGTCACTCCCTTGTGTGGGCTCCTGTGACCTCCGGTCCAGACCATTGTTTCCACCTCCTCTGTAAAGACCAGTCACGGTCACTCTGCAAACCCCCTGCTCACAGTGCCATGGCAAGATGCCTAAAATGGATCGTGTCACTCCTTTGCTCAGACACCTTCGGGGGCTCCCTATCACCTTATAATTTGAATCCAAACCTCTCAACCTGGCCATCGTTATTCTGTAATTAAGCATGCATGTGGTATTGCAGTTATTTTAAAATATAAAATCATATATTAATTGTTTGCCCCCGAACAACTTCTCCCCCTTGCCCCATTAGACAGTGAAGTTTTTGAACAGGAGACAGGGCCTGGTGCACGACTGGCACTCAGGAAACCTTCCCTCAGTGAGGGGGTGCTTTGACCTTGGCCTCCCTGTCCGGCTTTGTCACTCACACCTCTCCCCGACCCACCCTCCCATGATCAGGCTGGTCAAACCCAAGTGCTTACTGCTGCCCCCGTGCCCAAATCTGCCTCTCATCTGTGCTTGAGCGCAGGTTCCCCACTGAGGGCCTTCCTTCCCTAGCCCTCCTGGCACTCCTGCTCAGCCTCCGTCAACGTATGTGTGTGGGCATGTGTGTGTACACACGCACGTACCATCGTATACCACACACACATGTGCACATACCACACACAGGCACATACACAAACACACACCACACCCCCACATACATACACCACGTAAAGTTTTTTAGCGGCAGGGAGAAAGAAAAGACGAAGAGAATGAAGAAGAAGCAACGAGGCTTTATTGGGGGAAGGGGAAAAAAGAGCGCTCCCGGGCGAGGTTCACGGGTTCTGAGAGGTGAGACCCGAGAAGTCACACAGCCCGAGAGTTTTGAGCGGGTTTATGTATGTTTTAGAGCTGGGGGATGGGGGTTTTCTGGGGCAAAGAATTTTGGTGCGAAAAGTGGGGAGTTCTTTGTTGCAGTTTTAGGGTGGATGTCGAGAAGTAGGAGGGGCCGGTGGTATTTGTGGACCCCAGGGACCGAAACGTCTCTTATCCAGGTGAACGTCTGGGTGTGGTTATTCTTTAACTCAGCTGAGCCTGGCAGTTGTTTGTGGGCTTCTCTTTTTTTTTTTTAGGGAGGGGAGGGGTGCCCGCCACCAGCCTTACACACCACACACACACACACACACACACACACACACACACACACACACGTGCGCGCACGCGCGCGCTCCTTTGTCTATGAAGGCTTTCTTGCTTCTTTCTTCTCTCCTCTTCTCTCCCGAGGAGCTAATCTCCTCTTACAACTTCCGTGGCATTTGTTTGTGTGCCTCCTGTGGCTCGGCTCATATTCTGCTGACATATTTCACTTATTGGTTTACAAGTCTTATCTCCTCTACCAGACGGAGAGTGCCTCCAGGACTCAGCTGTGGAGGCCAGTTGCTGTTGGGGAAAAATACAAGTGGATATTTAATACCTGCTTGTAAATGGATGCATTTGCCCCTCAAAGCACGAAGGCCTTTCTTCTTGTTATGGAGTAAATATATATTTTAATTGCAGGCATATAATTCGTGATTACATTCTTAATGTAAAGCCCTCAAACATATAGATAAAGTTTCCAGTTCCTTTTGCCTATCCCCAACCCCAGTCCCCTCCCCATTTACACACCTATACAATGCAGGTATATTATAGTTTTGTGGGTTCATTTTTTACAAAAGTGATATACTGTATAAATTATTCTGGAGCTTGATTCTTTCATTTTACAATATGTCAAAGACATCTTTTTAATCTCTCTCTATACAAGATATATAGTATCGCATTCTTTCTAACAGCTGCTAGATACACAGTTAGGAAGTGCTGAGGCTTATTTAACCATTCCCCTATTGACGCACCTTTAGCTTGTTTCCAGTGTTTCCCTATTACGGCAACGCTGCACCAAACCGCCTGTAGACGGCTCCTTGCACATGTCTTCTAGAATAAAGACGAGGAAATAGAATTTCTTAGTCAAAAGAATTGCACTTTTAAAACTGTGTTTAGATTTAAGCAAGTTAAAAAAAATTAGAAATTGTCAAGTTGACTTCCAAAGAGACAGTATTGATATTCCCACAAATCCTTGCCATTGCTTGATGTTCTAAATCTTTAACATTTTGGTCAATTCAATGAGAGAAAAAAAGACATCATGTTTTATTAATGTGCACATCTCCATTTATTCCAAGTGAGGTTGAACATCATTTTATGGGTCTGTTGACCATTTGGCTTTTCTCCTCTGTGAAATGTACATATCCTTTGTCCATTGTTGTATTTGGTAGTTTGTCTTTTTCATATTGATTTGTAGGATATCTTTACAAATTCTAGGTATAAATTCTTTGCCTATTACAAATAACACATATGTTGTAAATATTTTCTCTGAATCTGTTACTTGTCTGAATTTTCTCGAGGGTGACTTTTTTGCTGCAGATGTTTTCCTTTTGATCCAACTTTGATTTTTTCCAAATGTATATCTGATTGTTCCAACACTCTGTGTGGAATATCCATCCATTCCCTGATAAAGTTAAGTGGCACTTTTACCATGTAGTAAATTTCACTATCTACATGCATCCATTCCTAGACTTTAAACTTTTCTTTATCCCATTGTTTAAAGTGTGTTTCTTATGAACAGCATTAAGATAGATTTTGGATTTTTAGCCTAGTCTATATGCTGTCTTTTAAAGAGAGAATTCAGTTCGTTCACATTAAGTGTAACAACTGTTACATTTAATCTTATTCCTTAGCTCACCTTGTGTTTCTTATGTCTTTTTTTGCCTTTTTTAAAAAATTTCACTGGCTGGCTCAAATTGCTATTCCTTTCCACCCTTGTTACTGTGGGAGTTTCCCTACGTTCTTTCCATTCCATTAATGGTGATAACGCCTTTTCTTTCCCAGTGCTCATAATAATCAAACTCTATTTCTTTAGTGTTATAGGAATGTGAGATATGATTTCTCCCACTTAGATACTCTATTCCCTTAGTATTTTTCCCATTTGCGTGCTTCCTTCCTCCACCGGTGAAATATTTAGAATATTTTTACCTTTGCAATTTTCTTCTCCTCACTCCAAGCAGTCTATGGGATGCTCTTAGTCTGCATGCCCTGTCCCCACCTTCCAGGTTTTGCTGAAATTGCTTCCTACTTTCCTTTCTAGATCGTATTAGAATTTTCTTTGCAGTATTTCACTTCTATTTTAAGAATCCTTATTCAGCATTACACATTTCCAGTCTATTATTATTCATTTATATTTAACAATACATATGTATACATCTATACTCATAGATACATATATACACGTGTGTGTATATATAGTTAAGTATGTGTATATATACATATGTGTATTATATATAGTTAAGCATTATTTATTGCTCACTCCTGTTTCCTCTCTTCTTCTCTGTTAGAATTAATTTCATTTTGGTTAGAGTCTTTTTAAAACTCTTTCTTCAGAGAGTGCATGTGAGTGGTATAATCTTTGAAACCTTGCATATTTGTAAGAGTGTGTATATATATTTAACTCCTGTGGGTGAATGATGAGTTGGCTAGGTATAGGATTCCTACGCTGCAGTATTTATACCCCAGGAGACTGTATCCATTATTTCATTGTCTTTTTGTTCTTTTCATGCTCTGGGACTCAGTTATTAGTTCCATGTTATGTTTCCTAAATTTCCCCTGAAAATTTTTATGTTTTGCCTCAGGAGTTCTATTTCTTTGTATTTTTCTCTGTGGTTTGTAATATTTGTCCAAGCCACTAACTAGTTCAAGTCTCATCTCTGGCTGTCTTTCCCCTTAAATTGTCCACTTCATTTTTTGGTTAAAAAGCGTGTATTTTAGTTTCACGGTATTTTCATTGAACTCTTTTTGTTGTTGTTGTTCAGCCTGCTCTTTGTCTCCTCTGGCAGCTCTTCAGAAGCCTGGACCTTTGGTACGTTCCTCCCTTCGTGGCTCCTGGCCTCTTAGGTACGTTGTTTCCTTTCTCTATCTGATCCCTGTGGCTCGGTGGCTAGAAAGTGGACGTGGTTGGGGAGGGAGCCACAGTGACGCTGCTCCCTGAAGGCCCTCGGAAGAGCAGGACGACAGGTAGGCGGTCCCCTGTTGAGCAAGAGGAGCTCTCTGCTCCTGGGTCTCACAAAGCAGTAGCTCCCTCAGCTTACCTGCTCACGTCCTCCTTAGCTTCCTGGGGGCTGGGAGACTGGAGCACATATGTGTGTGGCCAGAGTCGTACTTCCTTCAGAATCTCATCCAGGTGCTCTTAGCGGGCAGAAAGCCCCACTCCACCAAGGCAGCGTATTTTCTCCGGGCTCTCACCTGCCTGCTGCCCCCAGCAACTGCTTGCTCAGAAGGGGGGTGGGTAGGAGCTGGAGTCGTATGCAGAAGGCAAGTAGGTGCATTAAGCTGCTGCTGTCCCAGAGTCCCTGCGTCTTCGCGCTCTGTCCAGTTTTTCCAATCTCCAGCATCAGGTAGTTCCCGCGCCACTACCTTAGAGTTTTAATTACCATAGTGTTAAAGTAAATTTTTCTCCCTGGTAAGGCATGTCTTTGTTTCTCTTTTTCAAATTTACCTTGGCTCATCTTATGCATTTCCTCTTCCTGATAAATATTTGAATCAGCCTGCTGCCTGCTGTTCCTTAGAACAGCTCTTTGTTGACTTTTTGGATAGGATTGAACTAAATTTGTAGATGAATATGGAGAGAATGGACATCACTCCAAGATTACCTCTTCCTATCTAGGAACAAGATAACCATCTATCAAGACCTCTTTTATATCCTTTAGTATGATTTGATGGTATTTTTTATACAGGCTTTGGACATTTCTTCTCAATTTTATTACTAGATGTTTTTAAAGTTTTTGTTACTACTGTATATTGTGGTGGTTAATTTTATGTGTCAAATTCACTGGGTTAAGGAATGCCCAGATAGCTGGTAAAACGTTATTTCTGGGTGTGTCTGTGACTCAGTAGACTGAGTACAACAGATCACCCTCATCAATGGGAGGAGACATCACCCAATCCATTGGGGACCCTGATGGAACAAAACACTGGAGGAAAGGGAAATTTGCTCCCTCTTCTTGAGCTGAAACATCCATCTCCTCCTGCCCTCAGACATTGGAGCTCCTGGTTCTTGGGCTTCTCTAAGTGAATTATCCATTTGTAAAGTGCTAATTTCTTTGGGGCATTGTCCCCAGAATCTTTTTGTAAAGCATCAGTGATTTCACCATTTTTCCATCCAAGCTTCCCCCAAAATTTGATGTTTGCTCTTCCTTCAATTTTAGCAGAATTTTTTTTAAAAAACAAAGTTTCATTCTGTTGCCCAGGCTGGAGCACAGTGGCATGATCACAGCTGACTGCCTCAAACTCCTGGACTTAAGCCATCCTCCTGCCGCAGCCTCTGGAGTAGCTAGGACACTAGTGGTATGTCACCATGCCCAACTCATTTTTAAAAATTTTTTTGTAGAAACAGGGTCTTGCTATGTTGCCCAGGCTGGTCTTGAACTCCTGGCCTCAACCAATCCTCCTGCCTTGGCCTCCCAAAGTGCTGGGATTATAGGCATGAGCCACTGTGTCCAGCCAAGTTTAGCAGAATTAATGTTGCTCTGATAGGAGCTCTTTTTAAACCGCTGTCTTATTCTTCTTAGTGCCTCAACTAGATCCTGTTTCAACATATTATAACAGGTTAGTACGAATTGATTTTAGTGCAAAAAAATTTGAAATACATGCATAGTTTTCTCATAATATGCATTTTCCATGAGCTTTTTGAAGACCCCTCCTATATCGATCCTATTAGTTCTATTTCTCTGGGGAACCCTGACTGATACATACATGGTACACATTGAACTCTTTATTACAGAAACTTTCAAATGCACACAGAAATAGAATAGTATAATGAATAGGCATGTGCCTATCTATCATTCCACTTTTTAAATTTTTTTCTCTAAAATTTTTAACTGTGGTAAGATAGATATTACATAAAATTTACCATCTTAACTATTTTAAGGTTATAGCTCAGTAGTGTTAAGTACATTCACATTGTTGGGCAACCAATATCCAGAACCATTTCATCTTGTAAAACTGAAACTCTATACCCATTAAACAACTCTCCACTCCCGCCTCCCCCAGCCCCAGACAGCCACCATTCGACTTTCCCTCTCTAGGAATTTGACTACTCTAAGTACCTCATATAAGTGGAATCACACAATGTCCTTTTATGTCTGCCTTATTTCATGTAACATAAGAGCTTTAAGTGCACCCACGCTGTAGCATGTATCGGAATCTCACTCCCTTTTAAGGCTGAATAATATTTCATTGTATGTGTACACCACACTTTGTTTATCCATTCATCCACCAATGAACATTTTGAGTTGTTTGTGCATTTTGGCTATTGTGAATAATGC
>CAUYSK010072890.1:0-36941 GCA_963575035.1 Avahi laniger
GTACCAGCCTGAACTTTGAGTGAATCATTCCCTTGCTTTTTTTCATAGTTTTAACACATATGTATATCCTTAAACAATGCTTCAGCATTGAGCAGAAATCACAGGTTCATGGTGGCTTGTTTCCTCTTTCATGATGCCCTACGATTGTGAGCTCCTGTTTGACCTTTATGCTGCCTCTTTCTTCCGGAGCAGGCTTTCCTTTGCCTCTGCTGGGATAGGAGGGCACTAGTCCCTGAAGCCATTTTAAAACATTTTTGGCTTAGGTGCTTTTTTGTTTGCTCACTTGCCTTCTGCCCACATAGGTAGTACAAATTCAGGCCCCCACATCAGTCTTCAGTGAGGGTGGCTTGAGGTTAGGAATATGGAGAGGGAGAGGTAGGCATATATTGATGTTGTCTCTCTACATGGGGGGGGGTTGTATTCTACCTTGCCCACTGAGAAAATTGCTTCCCTGGGATCTTGGCTTTTAAGTTGTTGTCTGTAATCTGAGAGTTGCTCTGCTTGGAGCACCAAGGATTGGCACTTATCTCTTGGGCAAATGCTGGCTCCAGCCTTTTCCAGAATGGAAAAAGAACTAGACAGAATGGAAGAGTTCTCATTATAAGCTATTTTCTGCCAAACCAATGCAAAAATTTCCACCTCTTTTCTCTGGACTTCTTTATATCTAATAAAGTTAATTTGTTACTTCCCAGATTTGTGAGGCTTCAATAAAGTAATAGATACAAAAATGCTGGACGTGGGATTTTGCATATATTAAGCACTCAGTAAATGTGGGCTCATGCCAACTCTTAATAGGACTTTGATAGATGCTTCCCAGAGTTTGCCTAGGGACATGGCCAATGCCCCTAAGCATATGATAGCTCCAAAATGAGAACTTTGACTCAGTTTAATAGAATGGCAAAAGGCAGTTCTAGGGAAAAGCATCACTGAAGAAAACATTCTAACAGATGCCCTTTAAACACAGGTCTCAAAGAATTCCCACAAAGTTCCAAAGGACGTGAGCTCACAATAACTCAAAACACTTCAAACTTGAGAGATTTTAAACATCATCCTGATATTCTTTATTCTCATCAAGGCCACTCATACCTAACAGTGGTAAATGTGCAACACTTCCTTGGATGGTAGAATGAAGGATAAAATGCCTCAGTTTACTGCCTGCATTCTGTCTGATTTTTTACACATGTAATTTTTTTTTCAGCAGGAGAACGACGTTGGGTCATTTCAGCACACAGACTGGGCATCCCTGGGTGCCGTGGTGTCAGGCCAAGCGCAGAGGCTTTGCCTTGGCTCACTCAGAGCAAGCCCACATTATCTTTGACATTTACTGGATGGGGACATTCTTGCCACAGGAATGAATTACTTTCCAGTTTATTTTAATCTAAGTATTCCCAATTCACTGTGATAGTTGGTTTGGCAGAGCAAGTTGCCATTAAAAACTTCCCCATCTTGAATGAAACTTAAAATGAATCCGAGCCCAAGTGAAGGAGGAAAACTTGATGAAGAAACCCCCAGGCACGGCTGCCCTGTGAGTCATGGCAGCGGAAAGACATCGGGGGCTCTGTCACCGCTCGTGTCAAAGACCTGGACTGATGTGGGGAATGGACTTAGCGGGCACCTGGTGGCACCCATGTCTTGCTCTCTAGCTCTTGGACTGCTTCTCGTGTTACTTAACTAAGGCTACAGAAAAAACTGCCTTCAGCATACATGTACATGGCCTCAGACGCTTTCTGATCTCTATGTGCACATGTGTGTCTCACAAAAGAAGAGAGATAAAATGAGGTATTTTCACCAACAGTTAAGAAATTTCAAAGCAGAGGAAAAAAAGGAGAGTAGTATAGCTTGAATGAAGAGCTGGGAGAAGGCAAAATTCATTAAAGAAACATATTATGGTTTCATCTGTGTTTCTTTCTGCTTCTGGACATGCAAGTATGAATTAATAAGCTGATGATGGGCACTAGGCAACATGAGGCTTTTATCAAAGGCGTGCTGTCTAAAATGCCTACATTATTTAATTGTTATAAGTATGCTTAGTTTCTGGTGACAAAAATGAGACCTAGAAAATATTTTAAATTATATCTATTGTTTGATTATGAAAATAACAATAATTATTCCTATTACTTACTTGACTATAATATTGGCAGTAAAAAGACACTATTCTTAAATTATTATGTTACCTATTCCCATCAAGAATACCTTTGCAGCACTGATTAAGAGCTGTATTTAACAACAGGCCCTGTAGCAAGCATTTTGATCTTCTGAAAGGAGATACCTTTTTTCCTAGAATTAATAAAACACTTTATAAAGTTTAGCTCCCCATGGGCAATTAAATTATATTCTCATCTTATTAATCAAGCATTAAATATTTTCTAATTGATCAACATTAGATGTGATCTACATAAAAGCAGAAAAAGGTTTGTTTCCTTTTGTAAACACAGTTCACCCCATTGGGCAGGGTTTCTATCCTGAAGTCATGAATCCCCTGAAATGTACAAAATTTCACATTTGAAGACTAGCCTGTGTGTGTACATGCGTGAGAGAGAGAGAAAGAGAGTGAGGGAGAGAGAAGAATTGTTCACTTATGTCATTTTTTATGGGGCAAAGCCCTACAGCTTTCATCAGATTCTCAAAGGGACCCATGATTAAGGGCCCCTCCCCAAGGGTAAGGTACTTTTTCAGGTGAGCTGGTTATAAGAGCCTTTTTTGCAGATACAGGGAGATTGCACCGTATTTCTGACATAGTCTTTCCTAATAACATTTGTCCTCAAAAAAATCTAATATTTGGGAAATTAAAATGGGGTATTTGGGGTTAAAGTTTAAGAAAAATGTTGAAAGATAACTTTTGGAAGCTCCCCAGGATTTTACAATATTCTGTATCTATGGCCTGTTTTCCTAAGACATTATTTATCAGATATATGGCTCTATTTGACCTGACATCTTAAGGCTTACAATTTAGTTGTTTGATTTTACTTTGCCACTTGCCAAGTGTTCATATCTGTAGCTCTTCACGGTGTCCAAAATCATGAAATGCAATTATGAGGCGATTAGAACTTAGAATGCATTCAACCAACCAAACTTCCTTCCTTCCTTCCTTCCTTCCTTCCTTCCTTCCTCTCTCCCTCCCTCCTTCCTTTTACCCTTCCTCTTCCCTCTCTCCCTGTCTCCCTTCTTTCACTTCCTCTTTTTTGTTTTATTCTTTTTACCTTTTTTAGTACTCTAAAAATGTATGTGTTCTGCAAAGAATACTGTGCAATAATGTTTGAAATAATAATAATAACAACAACAATAATAATAAAGCTTGAGTACTTAAGAGCTTTCTCTATTTATTGCTTGTGATTTATATTTGGGAGAAATAGAAAGAAAGCCTCCTACCTCATTAAATAGGGAAAAAAATAGCTGTCCTCATTAAACTAACATCTGATTGACTGTAGTTCTGACTTTCATTTCAAGGCATTAATAACTTGTCATTTGTAGAAATACTTTGAATAGTATAGGCCCTTGATTGACTTCAGGGCCATAATTCAATCACCAGCCTCTACTGACATTGCTGGCCCCAGGGGTGCGGCTGGAGGCTTTAGGAATGGCAGCAAAGTCCCAAGCCTGAGTTACAACTCCGTTATTCAATCCTGAGCCACGCTTTGTTATTTATAGTATATAGAAAAAGAGTATGGACTTTTCTAAAGAGGAAAACAGTAAATCAAACTAACAAGATGACCTGCTCCAATATTAAAATGTAAAACTCTATGATGTAGAGGTAGAAAGATTAATGAGCATACGATGTAGGGTTATTAAAGGTGTGATGGGCAAGAGAGGGAATGGATTATGGGGAAATTAAATTAAATATTTCACTGCAAGGCTATCAAGATCTGTGGAAGTTGTTAAATGACCAGCTAATAGAGCCAGTCTTGTTACCAGAGTGACCTAACCCAAACAGTGCTTTTTCTAACACCCTGTCTCCTAACATTCTCCAAGTCTTGCTGCTGTGACGCACAATAACAATAGCACACAAACACTATGAATCGTTACAGCATGGCAGCTGATGGTTTCTTGCAGTTGTTGCTCTCCTGGGGTGGAAAGTCATGACATCGGGAAGGCCTGAAACAAAGGAATAATAAAGTGATGTTTTTCAGGAGTGATCACCAAGCTATAAATTCACTGTTCAAAGTCATAATGTGGGTTTGAGGACCGGGAAGAAAAACCTGCTTTCTGACGGCTTTGGTTGGGATAGTACACCAATTAAGATATTTATGAGTCAATATCAGAGGATTCCAGATTATTGACTCCCATTCCTGTGTAACAGAATCAGTTGCTAAAACCAATTTCTCAGCACACACCCTTTGACCTTTTCCGTGGTGTTTTTGCAATCCATTTACCTGCTTCCTCTCGCCCCTCTCCCTCGTCATCCCTTCAATACTTAAGCCTCATTTCCTGTCTAGCAGTTAATAAAAGAAAAATGTCGCCCCATCGCCCTCACCTAGGCCACCCTCCCTTTCCTCCAAATTTATAGGTCTTTGTCTTACAGTTCAGTTTTTCGCCTTTGTTTGAAGTTCGTCAGCCTGTCAAAATCAGCCAGTCCAAATGTTCAGAAATCTGCAAGCGGACACTCAATATAACAATTGAGTTATCATTTGTTTCAGTTCAGATTCCTGTGGCCTTATCAGTAGAACCATTACGAACTATGGAAAGGAAGACAAACCCGGTAAAGACAAAATAAATAAAAACTGGAAAAACAAAAATACACCAAAACCCAACTAGAGATGGTTTCTAAGTTTTTTTCAGGGCACATGACCCTCACTGGAGCGCCTTCACCGCGACCAGCGCTGGGCGTCTGCCCGGGCTGCCCCACCCTGCGCTCTTTCTGTGCCTTCAGCCTCTTGCACAGGGTCAGAGAGGAACCTGCTTTTCTGTTAAATTTCACTCCAGAAATGTATTTAAGTAAAATTTCAGGGCTATTTAATATCGTTGCATATGTAGAAGCAAATATTTTTAAATCCATATACTAAAAGGTTGGTTTCACTACTAAACCATTGAGCCTTAAAGAAGAATTTTAAAAATTTATCAAACTTGGTTTGCTAGTGTTAATCAGTTAATTGAGCACTAACGTGATACAATACATTTTTAAAACACATATTCTTACTTAAACAGAGTATTTTCTCTTTTCTTTATTTATCGATTACATAATAGTTGTATATGCTTATGGAGTACATGAGATAATTTGATACATGTATGTAAAGCGTAATGATTAAATTAGGGTGATGAAGATATCCATCACTTCAAATGTTTATCATTTTTTCATGTTGGGATCATTGCAAATCTTCTTCTCTAATTGTTCTGAAATATACAATAAATTATCATTAACTGTAGTCACCTGTGGTGCTATCGAACACTAGAACTTTTCCTTCTGGCTGCATTTTGTACCCATTTTTGTACTTCTCTTTATGACCAGCTCCCCTCTACCCTTCCCAGCCTCTGGTAACCACCATTCTACTCTCTACCTCTGTGAGATCCACTTTTTTCGCTCCCACATATGAGTGAGAACATGTGCTATTGGTCTTTCTGTGCCTGGCTTATTTTACTTAACATAATAACTGCAAGTTCCATCCATGTTGCCTCCATGAGAGAATTTCATTCCTTTTTATGGCTGAATAATATTCCACTGTGTATATATACCACATTTGCTTCATTCATTCATTCACTGAGGAACTCTTGGGTTACTTCCTTAAACAGAGTATTTTATATTTTTACTGTCCTTGAGGTAAGAGATGATCGCAGGACAGTAGAACTGAAGGGTGACCTTAATTAGATAATATCTATATTAGTTTGTTAGGGCTACCATAAAAAATACCACAGACTGGGTGACTTGAACAACAGAAATTGATTTTCTCACAGTTCCAGAGGCAGAAGTCCAAGATGAAGGGGCTGACAGGTTTGGTTTTTCCTGAGACCTCTATCTTTGGTTTGTAGGTAGCCATCTTCTCACTGTGTCCTCATGTGATCTTTTCTCTGTGCACATCTATATCTTAATCTCCTCTTATAAGAATACCAGTCAGCTTGAATTAGGGTCCGCCCTAATGGCCTCATTTTAACGTAATCACCTTTTTTGAAGGCCCTATCTCCAAATACAGTCTGATTCTGAGGCACAGGGAGTTGGGGCTTCAACATACGAACTTGCGGGGGGCGGGTACAATTCAGCCCATAACACTATCATAGTGTCTTTGTTTTGACAACAGGAAACCAAGGCCAAGACAGATAAAGCAAATTGTCCAAGATCACACCGCTTATTATTAGCACACCTGATATTAGGATTGGAGCTCAGATTTTGTAATTGGTTGTGTCTACCTGGTCCATGTTTAAACAAAAACAAATAGAATAATAGAGAAGACTGAAATACCGGCATTTGGCGAATAATAGAATGACATTCAATAAATATTTATTGAAGGATTGATAGCCTCTCTTTGATTAGAGATAAGGACTTATTACAGTTTTGGTGGCTGTTTAAGTATGTGTGGTGATAAAAAAAATGGATAGAGAAATAGACAGATGTAGGACAGAAAGACAGAAAGAAATAATTGGCCAAGAACTACAGATTAGGAATCACACCCAGAAAGTTGTAGAGTCCCAGGTCTGCTGCTTTCCAAGGGGCTCTTTTTGTCTCCATTTTAAACCCTCCCAAACACACACCAGTAGGCGGAAGGAGTGTTGGGAAGGGCTGCAAAACACTGAGCCGCAGGGAAAGCAGGATGAGTCCCTTCAGGTAACTACCCTTCCACCACCAGGCTCTGGCAGCTCTCTCAGTACCACAGATGCAGAGATTTGGGGTTTGCCTCTATCAGGAGGGGCAGCATAGTGAGGACAGAGGCTGCGGCCTTGGCACCTGACACAGACCCTGGAGCTGGAAGCCACTCATGAATGGGTGAACAGAATAGTCATCAAGCACTGATATTAGCATCTACCCGTTAGGTTGGGACAAGGAGGAAGGGGAACAGATGCTTTGTTTGGCAGGCAGTTGGGGGTTGGGGGGTAGGAGGGTTCTATTGAGAAATAGATGATGTCAGGAGTTGCTTTGTCTACTAGGAAGAACAAATTGAGCAGACGGGGGACTTCCAAGAAAGAACAGATGATGCAACTGACCAGCCAGAAAGAGGTAGAAAGGCCACAAAGTGGAGACATGATCAAGGCCGCAAATAGGGGTCTCTGGAGCATGTGTACAAGTAGGATGACAGTATCCTCAAGTGACCTACCCCCACTAACATAGTAAAAAATCACACCCACCAGTGCCATGACAGTTTATAAATACCATGGCAACCCCTGAAAATTGCCTTACGAGGTTGAAAATGGGGAGGGTTCCCACTTCCAAGAATTCTGTGCTTTTTTCCAAGAAGAACCATGAATATTGCATCCCACACTTAACATAAAATTAGGGAATCAGCATGAAAGGGAAAATCTTGTTAAACTCAGGATCTCCTCCACTTGCAGAGTTTGGCCCATTCCTTCTCTGGAATGAAGCTATGCTTTAATAAACTTTTGCACTTTGCTGGCTTGCATCTGCTTGGTCAACTTATTTGCTCCATCGATTCGGTACCAGTGACCATTCTTTGGTACTGGGAACCAAGAACCAGGAAACACGGGGACCTGACACCTGGTCCCCACACCTGACACCCAAAACAATTCCTCAGAGAAATCCTCTTGGGCTGTTTGCAAGCTAAACTAATGCTATTTATGCAATGCTTTGTGTGCAACACCGCAGATCTCCTTCCTTCTCCGTTGAGCCTGGGTAAGTCTGAAGTTGGCAGTGAAAGAGGATGTGGAATATCTTTGTAGGGAGTTAGGTGGGGAATTTGGGGAGGTATACACATCAGTTTTGTTGAGAGCTAAGGAGTAGCCTCTCCTACCCTCCCTATTCTCTTAAAATTGGATCACATTTGCTCATACTCCCTAAATTTAAATTTCCTAGTAAAACAAATCACCTTCCCATGAACTGGAGTCTCTGACTCTCAGAGTGTGTCATCTGAAGCACAGAAACAGGCAGTCTGGAGAGAGGTAATGTAAATTATTTGTATTTTTCCAACCTATAGCTATTTCTATCCTTTGAACGCCTTTGTATCTTTCAACTTCACACTGAATAATCTACTGCTTAAACTGCGGTCTGTTTCTCTGGCATGGTGCTTGCCTCTCCTACAGATTCCAAGCACTTTCACATCAGGACTAAGACATATAATTCTTTCCTAATCCCAAAGCATCAAACCTAGTGTTTGGTAAGTATGATTTCATTGATTGGAGAAAGAGAAGAAGCAAATAATGTGATAGACAAGTGAAGAGATGGAGAAAAAACTTAAGAAGATTTCTAACATTTGAAAATGTCAGTATCCTCTTATGTTTTCACATTACATACATGTGCAATTATTCACAAAATCTCAGGTCATCCACAGGAACCCTGGAGACTGCTCCAAATGTGGTTCTGCAGGAGTATCTGATTAATTACAGTACTCCAGTGTAGACAGGACATGAAAAGGCTTAGAAGATCATGCCTCCTGGATTTCTGAGTCTTCAGATGAGTGGATTTTACCCATCAGAAATTAAGAGCTAATGATGGCTAGTGTTAATAACTGACAGGCAGTACCAGGTATGGTGCCAAAGCTTGACACACGTTATACAATCCTCACCGTGTGTTGGTATGGAAGGTACTGGAATCCCCATTTCAAGGATGAGAAAATTGAGCTGTAGCGAACCTAAGTAACTTGTGTGAGGTCATGTGGCTCATAAGTGGTGAACTTTACCTGTTTAACTCAAAGGCCTGAGACTCTTAAGTAACTGCAAGTACTGTTCCTTGAGTTAGGCTTGCTATTTTTGTTATTGTTGCATCTTTTTGCTAAGGCAAGATGTAGAAAAGCATTTAAAAGAATAAAGAAAATGAAGAAGACTTGTGGCATCCCCAGAAAAATATTTGGAAGGATTTAATAAGAAGTAAACATTTGTAAGCCTTTTATTGATAAAGATATATTCATTTTTGTGATAGAAGAGCAAGATTAATTTAAGGGATAAATATAAGTAAGAAGTTATTCTACTGAACAGTAAAACCTTCTATTTCTTTTAAAATAGATCTCCTAAAATAAGGTACTAGAAAGGAATTTCTGAAGGAGTGGTTTTATTTTGCTTCTTCAAATATGAATGATGTTAGAAGATTACATGCTGTGCATGTTTTGTATTCAACAATGTCTGTGTGCACATTCTAAAGATAGAACTGAGACAAGTGCGGTTATTCTCAACAATCTGAATAATAATCTCTACTTACACTGGAAAAAGCCATCTTTGTAGGGAAATTTACTTTGAAATAATTTTCCTTATATTCAGTCACTGAGAGTGCTATTAGTTATGCTTTTTACTTTTCCAAAATGCTATTTCCAGACTTGGTTTAAGCCTGAAAAGTTATTAGAACTGATTTATTTCCATATTTTTCTTTTATCTCTGGTTTAGGGAAAGATGTATTTCCTTACTATTGTTGTCTTGGTGGACCAAATTCACACACATCCTGTGTATTGAGCAGGGAAACTTAAAAACATCTATATACAAGAGATGACACTCCCAATGGAAATCTCTTTGAATAGACTTCGGAGCTGTTTATTCTAGTTTTAACAATTATTAATAGATATTAGCAGAATAGAGTGATAGAGAGACGTCGAGCTTAAGAATTAGACCTACCTGGAATCTAATCCCTGGTTGTGTCCTTAGGTGAACCATGAAATTCTAAGCCTTGATTTTCTCTATATGATACATAATTCCCTGAATTTAAATGAGATAATCTATGTAAAGTACCTGGCTCTTGGTGAGCACTTAATATTTTTAGTTTTCATTCTCTTTCCATCAAGCTTATTTCCGATTCAAAAATAGAATTCTGGTGAACTATGAGGGCACTTGGGAACAGAGTTCAGGATTGATTGCCATTACTTAATAAATTCATTGGTTATTCCTACTAATCTGAACCCACAGATATCCTTGTGAAATCCTGCCAGGGGACCTATGGAGGATGGCATTAGTACAGCATTGACAGCTAAGGGAACTGGAAATAAGCCAATGGTCATAAATTGCAAAGCCTTTTACAATCCAAACTTGATGGAAACTATATGCCATTTTGGGAGTGATTTGAAAAGCACATGGCTTGGAGTTATTTTGATGGATTAAGTACTTTCCCTGAATCATCTAGTTTAGAAGATTAAAACTTGATTATAAAATACCAAAAATTTTAGATGTGGAAATATTTGAACATAAATCAATATACTCTAGGTTCATGAGAAAATAATCAAGAGAACAAGTGATGTGACATTTTTTAAGGTCTGATATTGGAACTAAGAAACATTACAATAGTTTATTGTTCATAGGATAATATATTCTTGCAGAATTGTTTTGGAATGCAGGCACTACCCAGAGTTGATTGGTGCTTGGCAACACACCAAAATAATGCCCATGATCAGGGAAAGTTATGAGAATGTAAACTTTTTTCCCTTAGTACATTATGTCTTCATTTGTTTTTCTGAATCCAGACAGAGGTGGTTTTGTAATTCTGTGGTCTAAAGGCATTCCAGGATAGAAGGTCTGTGTCAGAAAAAGTTGCATGGTCATCTAGAGCAGTGGTCCCCAACCCTTTTGACACCAGGGACTGGTTTCATGGAAGATAATTTTTCCATGGACCAGGGGTGGGGGGGGTGGTTTGGGGATGACTCAAACACATTACATTCATTGTACAGTCAAACCTGTCTGCTAATGATAATCTGTATTTGCATCTGCTCCCCAGCACTAGCATCACTGCATCAGCTCCACCTCAGATCATCAGGCATTAGATTTTCATAAGGAGCATGCAACCCAAATCCCTCGCATGTGCAGTTTACAGCAGGGTTCATGCTCCTATGAGAATCTAATGCTGCCGCTGATCTGACAGGAGGCAGAGCTTATGCGGTGATGTGAATGATGGGGAGCAGCTGTAAATACAAATGAGTGAAGGCTCACTCGCTAGCCTTCACCTCCTGCTGTGCGGCTCCTAACAGGCCAAGTACCGGTACCAGTCTGTGCCCGGCGGTTGGGAACTACAGATCTAGAGCAGTGGGGCTTGACTTTTTGGCTCACAGACCCCATTAAATAGATTTGGTAGCAAATTTAAGGTCTATATGATAATATGAAGCTTCCCCAAATGGCTAAAGATGCGATTACAGGGTTTGTGGTCAGTCTCTGTGGGACGTGGACTGTGATGAGAGAAATCTTCCTAACTCTTGTCCCCAAGCACTTCTTTCTTCTTTTCTCTTCAACGGCCATCCCTTACATACTCGTATTTTCCATAATTCTTGCCCATGTACAGGCTCAGCAGAGATCATTTTTCCTTTCATTAAAAATAAAAAGCTGCTCTGGGAATGAGCTATCCTCACATTCTCCCCATCTACTCCCACACCTCTCTCTTTCCCTTCTTCCCTCCTTCTCAAGCTCAACCACCCATCCTCCAAACCCTAAGCCCTTCTGCTGCTTCTGAGACTTTGCCATATCAGGGAATGCCCCCTTTCCATTATCTTTACCCTCTCCTTTTATAGCAGCTACTTCCACCCCTAAAGTAAGCATTCTCAAGTCTACCTCACGTTGTATTAATACTAAGAAAATGGGAAACAGGAAAGCCCTATATGTGAGCGAGGGGAATATGGGGGACTTCTGTCTGGGTAGCCAAAATAACAACAGCAAAGAGAACAATGGGAGTTCTCTGTTGAGTGGACACAAGAGAAATGTCCTGGTCACTTCCAAGAACCAGAGCTCGCCTTGAGTGTGCAGACTAACCCTGGTGATGGAAGGAGTCAATGACCTAGGGGAAATGTTGCCAAAGCGATAATCAGAATGAAGCCCTGGAAATAAGGGAGAATGAGCACAGAAGAACATGAACAGCACCACGGCCCTGTATGCCAGCCCAGGAATAAAATGAAATATCTCAGGTTATAGATGAAAGGAATAGGTGGTGTAGATTGAAATCACCAGAAATTCTCAGTGTTTCCAGGCAGTCCACCCAGGGATGATTTAAGATATGCTATATAATGTGACATTTTAATATGTCCTTGTGGTAAGAATGTTAATTCAGTATTTCAGATGTTCCCAGGAGAACTGGGATAGAGGTCAGACTGGGAGAAGGATTGCTGGAGAGGTGCAAAAGGAGAGCACCTGGTTTAGGTCTACCAATAACATTTCACATAATTAATAACCAGAGGAAGTGACTGTAACAAATGCACCTATTGAGTGATGTTTGCCAAGTAATTGACTAAAAGGAAGACCCACCCATTGACGCTAAAGTCCTGATTTACTAGTCTAAGAATCTACAAAAAATTATGTACTCCAAAAGACTTAAAGTAGGGGCTTCCCCTTACGCTCTCACAATTGTTCTCATTAATTATCACTACCTGCCACTTAGGTGGGTAAGGATGAGTTTCGTGCTTATTCTTTTGTGGATGAGAAAATGTTGGTCAGAACAGTAAAGTAGGTTGATCAAGGAAGCTGCTATGGTCTGAATGTTTGTATCCTCCCCAAAAATTATATGTTGAAACCCTAATCCCCAAGATGTTGGTATTTTGAGGTGATTTGGTCATGAGAGGGAAGCCCTTGTGAATGAATGGGATTAGTACCCTTATAAAAGAGGCCTGAGCAGTCTTCATTCCTTCCACTGTGTGAAGATACAGCCAAAAGGTGCCCCTGGGAACTGAGACATGGGCTTTCATCAGATACCAAATGTGTTGGCTCTTTAATGTTGGAATTCCAGCCTCTAGAACTATGAGAAATAAATTTCTGTTGTTTATATGCCATGTAGTTTATAATATTTTTATAGCAGCCCAAATAGACTAAGAAAGAGGAAAAATATAGAATCGAGTACCACTTACCTATCCAGAGTTCTACTTGCTAGAGCCCAACCTCCCTGCAGCCAGGTCATGCAATACCGTCACAAGACAGTCTTGGGAATGCAGGTGTCCACAGAGACTCCAGGGCTCTTCCTTCCCCTGGGGCCCAGGGAGAGAGCAGTAGCCCCACATGGTCCTGCTGGCAACTAAAGACCTCTTTCCTTTTGCCTTCCAAGGAGTACTTGGTGTTCTCTTTCCTAATAAGCGTCAATTACATTTGATTATGGAGGGCTTATTAGAACAATTTTATTGATGTTTTAACACATTTTCTTAGCTGGAATCTAGTTTAGGAGCCAGTTTGTGAAGCTTGTAAATGAGAACTGCAGGGAGTGGCCTTTTCCTAACAAATTCAAATTCCAACCAACTGGCTTCCTAAAGTTACATGAGGTTTTGTCATTTTTCTGGTAGACTTTCCTTCCTTGATGAATTCAAGCCCTGTTATCTTGCAGGAAGAATAAACTGGAAAAGAGTACATAAGGGAAATAACTGTTTTCACAGCCTTTCAAAAGTCTTCGAGCCCTGGATCGTGTTCTAAGCATATGAGTGTTACCCGGAACCACCAAGTCGTCAAGGGCTGGGAGTGCACTAAGACATGCAAAGCTCTCATCCCAGGATGGCAGAGTCTGCTGGGGTGGGGCACTTCACCCTTCCTTGTCGGGCCTGGAGGCTGGTGACTTAATTTTTCTAAGTAAACTATTTATATTGGAACAGTTTTAGATTTGTAGAAAAATTGCAGAGATACCACAGAGTTCCCATGTACCCCATGACCAGTTACTCCAATTATTCACATCTTCTGTCACTAAGGTACATTTTTTATAATTAATGGTCCAATCTTGAAATGTTATCATTATTATTAATAAATAAAGTTCACAGCTTATTTAAATGTCCTTAGTTTTCCCCTACTGTCACTTTTTTGTTCCAGAATCCCATCCAGGATTGCTGCGTTACATCTAGTCTTTTAGTCTCCATGTCTCCTTAGGTTCTTTTCGGCAGTGGCAGTTTCTCAGTTTCTCCCTTCCTTGTTTTTGAGGACCTTGACATTTGGAGAAAGTACGGGTCAGGTATTTTGCAGAATGTGCCTTAATTGGGATTTGTCTGATGTTGTCCTCATGATCAGACTGAGGTTTCGGGGTTTCAGGAAGGAAGACTACAGAGGTAAAGTGACAGCCTCATCACACTGTATCACATGTACACTGTCAACATACCTATTGCTGTTGACGTTAACCCTGATCACCTGGCTGAGGTAATATCCATCAGGGTTCTCCACTGTAAAGTTCCATCCCCGCTTTCTATTCTGTTCTGTTTGAAAGGAAGTCATAACGTGCAGCCCACGCTCGAGTGGGGATTATGCTCCGTCTCCTCGAGAGCAGAATGTCTACATAAATTATTTTGAATTCTTCTGCATAGGATATTTGATTTGTCTCTTCTTTCCTGATGATTTATTTATTCAATCATTTATTTATATTAGTATAGACTCATGGATATTTATTTTATACTCTGGGTTATAATTTAATACAACTTTATTTTGTTGCTCAAGTTTTTTTTACCTTTGACCATTGGAAGTTCTTTTAGTGAGCTCTTGTGTCCCTTTGACATACTCCCATCATTATAGGTTTTAAATTTTTTTTTTCTGAGCATTTACTTGCTTTTCTGGCACGGCAAGATACTCCAGATTCATATTGTGTATTTCCTGCTCCAGTCTTAGAATCAGCTATTCCTCCATGGAGCCTGGTTCCTTTTATAGGAGAACGTGTTAGAAACTAGGGTCCTGGTTTTTGTTAGAGACTGGGGAGGCAATAGACAGTTAAGTTGGAGGAACAGGAAGGATTGGCAACACGAGAAGCTGCCGCGGAAAGCAATTGGTAGAAATAGAAGCAGTATCAGCTAAAACAGCACTGCTTTTGGGGGGGCTGTTTTGTACAGGAGCAAGCTTTAAAGGTCTCATCTTAGCCACCTAGAAGGAAACGTCAATAACGAGAGTCATAACTGCCACAGATGAGAGCAGCATAGTAGTCTGGGCACCCTCAGAGAAATGATCAACATTGCCTGCGATTCAGCAGTCACGCTGTGCACGGTAGTGGCCCTGGTCACCAAGAGAAGGCACGGACATGGTCATTGTGTTTACCATGGCTACGGGGCATGTAATATATTTTAGAAAGATTTCCACTAAAATAGTTAAAAATAGTTGTGATGCTTTAAGCATTATTAGGTTTAAGTTTTCTGCCTTAGAATCTGCATTTGCTATAAATCCAGATTGCTAAATCTAAGGCATACCACTGAGATTTCTGGAAACCCCAATTTTGTAAAAGAAAGAAAAAGATGCTTATAAAAGGATTTAAATTTAATGAATTTCTGGGCAATTTCCTCTGAGGTCCCTTTAAGCTTGCCAGGCTTTGCTCCAGTCCTTGGCCCTTGGCAATCATAACTCCCTGTTAATTAGTCACCCCATTCCCAGGCCTGGGGAAGTCAAGTTTTTTTGAGATATTTACTATCTGTTGCTATATGAAGTTCAAGGAAGCTGCTTCCAGATGGGGAGAGGATCTGAACACCTTGGACCCCAAAAGATTTTTTCAGAGGTCAGGGAAATGTCCCTTCCACCTCTGCTACTTTAACCTCTATTTCTGAATAGTCAGGTTTAGGGACCGCAATACTGAGAGGCAGACAGAATCCACAGAGGAGAGGTTCCTTGTTCTTCCCTCTCTTCCTCTCCTTTCCACTTCCCTATTCTTCCCTTCCCCATGCCCTCACCCCATGTGTTCACACCCCCAGGTGTGCCCTCACACCTCTCTCGTGTTTCAGCACATACATATGGCACCCTATCTCTGTGCCCAGCACAGTGCTGACCCTGGGGACCCAGCACTGAACAAAAGAGTCATGGTCTTTGATATCTCAGAACCTTCATTCTATTTGGGAAAACAGACATTAAACAACTTAGTTACTAAATTATACAATCACAGTTGTGTTACGTGCCCACTGAAATGGGATTTCACTTACTTGGTGGAGGTGGGATGAGGCTTCCTTGTTTAGTTGAGATCTGAAAGTTTCTTGTGCTCTCTTAAAATAACAGCTGACGTTTCTTGAGCGCGTCTCTGCACTACGCCCTACGCTAAGCACTTTGATTGTGTCGTCCTATCTAATTCTTATACCAATATGTTGGCTATTCTTATTTTCATTTTACTTGGGCTAAGTAACTTGCCCAAGGATGCTGAGCTATTAAGCGAATGTGTCAGGACTTGCAACCAATATCAATCTGGACACAAAGCCTGTGCTGGCTGCCACCTGGCACCTGCCTGCCTTTCTGTGAGACTGGTTGCAGAGAGTGAAAAGCAAGAAGGGGCAAGTGATCAAGGAACCACTAAAGCCATGGGGCCTAATAATCACTATTTATTAGGCCCTCTGGCTAAGAATAAAGTAACATGGTCCACTCATTTCACCAACTCCCACTAAACAATATTTAGTTACAAAATCAAAGTTTTCTTTTCTGAACCCCACAGGTAAGTGACAGTCCTTGCCCATGTCTTTCAGGGGATGGATTTGACCAGAACAGTGTTACCTGTTCTGGCCGCCGGATGTTATGCCACATAGTATTCATTGACTATGTACCACGTTATGTTGGTTAATTTGGTGTCCTTAAGACCTTTGACTCCCCTCAGTCCCTACTACCATGGCCTTTTTCTTTATCCTGGCATTATCTCTTGCTTAGGCCATTGCAATGAAATCTTAATTGGTTTTTTCTGCTCACCTTTTTTCAATCTATTTTCTACCTGCTGCCTCTTTTGTTTAAAAAACCCTGTGATGAATCCCCATTGCTGAAGGAATAGAATCCAGGGTGGCCTACTCATGGCCTACTGAAGCCCTTCCTCCCTCTTTGGCCACATTTCCCACCACACCTTTGTTTTTCAATGCCCCCTGCTCTGTCCCCATTACTCAGCCAGCCTCAGATGGGCCCCGTTGGTTTCTTATCTCCAAATCTCTCCTGTTGTCCCTCTGGCTTTTCTGTTGCCCCTGTCTGGTCTTCTACTTACACTTCAGTGCCTGGCTCAGGCACTTCCTGCTCTGTGGGGGTGCTCCCTGGTCTTCATACTCTCCTCTGCAGGCTATTGAATATAGAACATGCCTCTATTACCAGACTCATCTCACCACACTGCAGCGGTCCGCTAATTTTTTCTGTAAAGGACCAGAGAGTAAATATGTTTGGCTTTATGGGCCACTGAGTCTTTGATGCAATAACTCAGATCTGCAGTTGTAATTTAAAAGTAGCCATAGACAATATGTAATATAATGACTGTGCCTACATTCCTGTAAAATTTTACAAAAACAGGCAACACCTGCCTGCCTCTCTGACTTAGCCCACAGGCTGTAGTTTGCCAACCCTGCTATATTTCAGTCAATTATTTGCTTGCCTCTTGTCTACACCAGACCATGAGTCCCCTAAAATGAGAGAACTTGCCTTGTTCATCTTTCTGTTCTCAGCGCCTAATCTGGACCTCAAGCACAGGGTGCTTAATAAATGCTGCAGAGATTACTATGTGAATGAATAAATGGATTAATTATTAAGTTGGGAACTAAACATATAATGGCGTCAATAAAAACCTTTACTAATTGAATCATGGTGAAAGCAGAAATACATAAAATATGTACATGGAAGAATCTTTTTTGCACACGTTAGGGGACTCAGAGATAGCACCGACACTGTTATCTGGATCCACATGGCCAGAACGCTTTTGCCTTCCACTGCTAGGCTGTCAAGGAGTAACAGGAGTCTGTGGCCTTGGGCTGTTGGAACCAGTTCTTTGTAATTCAAATCTTTGTAAACAAACAATGCTGAAGCCCAGCAGGAAGATTATTAGTGTGATTTTTGCTTCAAACTTACTACTTTTCATGGAGGAATTTTTAGTCACTGATGGAGTTTGCTCCAGTAAGCCCTCAGGATTTGGGTGTGCAACCATCAGCCTTTATGCAATTTAAGGTTGGAAGTGTCTACAGCCCATGATTTGCTAACACTACGAGGTTTGGTTGGGCCTTATCCATTTGTTCAGTCTAAGGTATTGCAGACCAATGTGACCGATTCCTTGTGGTAGGAGAATTTATAGGCTTTCTAAGTAACAAACTCTGAAGAGGGGAAAGCTTTCTGGAAAATTCACTTACTCTGAGCACCTCATTCTTTGACAAGCTGGAGAATGGAGAAATTAGTGTGCTACCAGGGGAAAGCCAGTAACCACATGTTGAATCTTTAAGGTACCTTTTTTTAAAAAAAAACTTTTCAATGTTACAGACATTTTATTGAACCAAGGCAATTAAAGAGTTATGTTGAGCAGAATTTTAGTATTGAATTTTGATTTGGTAGGAGAGAGAAAAAACTGTGGGCACACAGTGCATTTAGAAATTTTTTCCCTTATGTAACATGGAACAGAGGAACATAGGGTGAACAATTTGGTTGGAAAAGGGAACAAATGACTTACACTAAACTGAATTGGATTGATTTTCCTTTTTACTGAGTATTTTCCTCTAATTTGTTCCATTTCTGTTTGCTTGGGCTCTTTTTTTCCATAGGATTTCATACAATGGAGAAAGGAAAATAAAGAACCGTTTTTGTAAGAATCCTGAAAACATACTATGATGAACCTAGCCCATAGATATTTTTCTTATACTATTTCCGGTCCAAATATGTAGGTTTCTAAAATGCCTATAAAGTTTAACATATACACAATAAAAGTAGCAGACATTCAACCTTTCAATTAGAACAGATATTTGACCAGTGCCTTCTTCATGCCCCGGGTATTATGCTGTAAATTAGGGATAGTATGATGCCTGAATATTTCTCTACCTTTTGGAAGCCCATGGTCTGGCTGGGAAGTGTTCTAGCTATTTATTGCTGAGTAACAAACCACTCTGGACTTTGTGACATAAAATGACAACCACTTTATTTTGCTTGTAGATTCTATGGCTCAGGGGTTCAGATGGGGCTCAGTGGAGTTGTCTTGTTTCTGCTTCACAAGTTTGGAGTCTCCACTGGGAAGACCCCAATGGCTGGGGGAGATTTAAATGGCTGGGGCTGGAATCATCTGCAGGTTTCTTTACTATCATATCTGGTGCCTGGGTTGGGATAACCAACTGGGGTTGCTGGGGCTGCTGACTGGAGCATCCACACATGACCTCTCCATGTGGCTTCAGTTTTTTCTTGCGTGGTGTCTGGGTTCTGAAAAGGAACACCTGAGAAGCAACCTCCATGAAACCAAGGTAGAAGCTGGAAGATCTCTTGAACTAACTTGTGAAGTGTTGCAGCATCACTTCTTCCACATTCTCTCTTTCTAATCAAGTGACTGTGGCCATTCCAAATTCAAGAGGAAAGAAATTGGACTCCACTCTTTGAAGGTGGAATGACAAGGACACACAGACGAAAGGCATATGGCATGGGAGATGTTGCTGTAGCAATTTTTGCAAAATCCAATCTCCCACAGGGAATTAGACATGTAAACATGTAACTACAATACACTATGTTAAATGTTTCAGTTACCTATTAGTGGGAAACATTCCATCCCATAGCTTAGTGCCTTGAAACAACAACTATCAATTATTAGCTGGGTAGTTCTTTGCAACATGGCGCTGAGTGGGGACATGCCTGTGGCTGTATTCACCTAGCAACTCGGAATGCCCAGAATGGTGTCACTCATGTCTGATGCCTCTGTTGGGGTGGCTCAAACATCTGGGAGGCCCTTGGTTCTCCTCCACATGGTCTCTTATCATACAGTAGTCTAGTTCAAGCTTCTTTATGTGGTGTCTGACTTCTATTAAGGCTTCAAAACTGGCTGATAGTTACTTCTACTGAATTCCATTGAAGTCACAAGGCCAGCGGAGATTGAAAGGGTGGGAAACCAGTGCAGATTGGAAGGGTGGGAAATATCCAGGAGGAGTGGCAGATGCATGCAGGGATGGAGGCACTATTGGTGGCTGTCTTTGGAGACAGTCTACCACATTAGAGGTGTCACAAAAGTGTTCAGGAAACACAGATGAGAGATCAGATAGTTTTGCCAGGTTGCCTCTGAGGGTTTCTGTGTCAGGCTGTGGAGAGGGTGTGGGTTCCAGTGGAGGCATGCTGGGTGGTGGGGTATCCAGGGAAGACATGGCATTTGAACGCTTGGGTGCTCTAGGTAGACCAGATGTAGAAGGCATTGTAGGTAAAAGAAACTACATGAGCAAACACAGGGAGGCTGCTGGAAAGTACATGGGGAATGCAGTAAATAAATAAATAAATACACACACACACACACACACACACACACACACACACACTTTCCAAACAGCCCTCATGTGTGTGTGTGTGTGTATGCAAATAGGTAAAAAATATATAGATACATATTATACACACACACACACACACACACACACACACACAGAGACACACACATATATTTGGGCATGGGGATATGTCAGGAGATGAGCCTTTGCTCAGGTGAAGGATTTTTTGGGTCTTGCCAAGGTGTTTGGACCTCGTTATATTAGGAACATGAACTGAGAGGTTTTATAAGATGGAATCATAAGAGATGAGGAGGAAGGAGAGATGAAAGAGGTCAGGATAGCAGTTGTGATGGTGTTGTGACAGCTTCAATGAGTTCTAATAAAGGTTTGTAGCACAGATGAAATGGAGAAGAACCTTTTTGGGCAAGATATTGAGGAAAGGCAAAAGTATTTGTGCTGATGAACAGGGCCAACAGGGCCGATTCTATACACAATTTGAGAACTACACGTGGGATAACCTGCCTGAATCTTCTTCTATATGTTTCCATTCTGGGATTCTGCTATTACAACTGGTACATTTATATTAAGACTTTCCCTGTTTCTTTAGTCCCCAAAGCAGACCATAGTGTCCATGATTTTATCAGAATTATTTCCTTAGGACAAAAAATACAAAGTAGTATACAACCAACATGCAGTTTTTGGAACTGCTGCTTGGAGACACCGACATTAGGAAAAACCATATTGGGGCTAACTGGATACTGGAGGGGTTTCATTTTGATACAAGCTCCTACTTCTTACTGTTTTAGAGATGTTTACAGTAGAAAAGGGTACCCATCCATTCAGCCAATAAATAGCTATCCAGTGCATACCACATGCAAGGCATTACTCTAGAGGGTGAGAGATGGCAGTGAATGAAATAAAGTCCTTGCTTTCATAGACTTTCTTTATGTTCTAACAGTAGGTATTAATTTGTCAAACTCAGAGGGGCCTTTAAAAATTGGATATGAAGTGTATCTGGCTAACATGGCATAAGTGTTGTCCTCTCCTAAGTGGGATATGTGTGCATTTCCTGTCATCACAGACCACAGATTTGACTGTACTTATCACTTACTAACTTGGGCAATCACTCATTATTAACAAAAAAGTTGTACCAAGAGATTGAGCACAGAAGTGATAGTGAGTGGGCTCCCAGAAGAGAGTGGCATGCTCACCTTCGGACCTAAAGTTTTGTTTATTTATGCCTATTCAAATTCTGACATTTGCAGACTATTTTCATTGCCATTATGCATTTGTTTTCAGTCCACTCAGTTTATTTTTAACACCCATTAGCTGTCACACCCTTAGCCACTGAAGTGGACCTCCAACAACTACTCAGACCAGAGGCATTTTGGCTGTGAGGGAGTGTGTTTCCAACTGCTGCCTTTTCTAATAATGTCAGCAAGTGTAAGGGAAAGGTTTAGGAGCCAAGTGCCACCGAGAATTATATCAGCACTCATTCTGGGGATGAGTTTGGACAGGCATTTTGAGAATTGCCAAGTTTTGCCATTATTAAAACTTAGAAATCCTACATCAGAAAGCAAATATCTCTCTGGGCAAGCCTGAATTTCATCTGCAGTGTACTTTCTGTTTATGAGAACTCTATCAGCTGGCACTTGCAATACAATACAATTATAGCATAGTCATAATTCTTGTTAACTATGGTGACCATTAGGACTAGAAATATCTTGAAGAAATTTCAACTGACTCATCAAAGAAAAGTTGTGTTCTAGAGTACTCAGTATTCATGGTCTGTATTACTAATTCACGTGTCGATCATGTGATAACTCTCTGTTAACCAAAGCACCTCCCTCCACAACCAGACAAGATAACTAACACTTTACAATAAATTCTTTAAAACTCAAATCTTTAACTTCCTTCGTTAGCCTACTTGTGGTTTTTTTGGCCATGTTTTTGTTCAATCATCGATGCAACTCTCAATGACTTAAATGGTAAAAAATCATCTACAAGTTATCTAAAAATCAAACAGTGTTATCTTCACATTTTTATTAATATATGTTAATAGTTTCAAATGAATTTTGCTGCTGAAATGAACGTATGTATGTGTCTGTGCATCGTGTGTGCACCCACTTCCCTAATTCTTGCTGAGGAATTTGATGGCAGATAGAAAAATGCTCTAAGAAGCAGACACACAATCTCATTTTTTTCCTGTGGGTAGTTTGCAATTTGGATTTTGGCTCAAAGGGTTAAGTGTTTTAGCCTATGATGATTTATAGACACCAATTGCCTAGAACTTCTAATGTGCCTCCTTAAGCTCTTAATACATAATAACTTCTAGTTATAGAAATTATTAAGGACATTATGAACCCATTCTACTACAGTGGAAAGGAGTATGCTGCTTGTATTTCTGGAACATTACTAGAGCCTTGGAGCACTTAAAACTTGCTTTAAACAGTTTGTTCTTCAACAGGAATTTTTTGGAAGCACTAGTGGCTGGAGTTTACTCTTTTGGCATTTGTGCTAAATTCATTTTTTCTGTCAGTGTTTGATGAAAAACATATCAAGTGTAACACTATATGCATACCTATTTAAAAATGAGAATGCGATGGTTATTACTTTTTAGCTGGGACTATCAAGGCATTTTCTAACCGTTGATGACTCAATCATCCAAATAAAAATGGGGCAAGACTACCAGAGATCAAAGGTTGGCAAACCTTCACATCTGCTGTGTCATATTGTATTTCCTGTGCGTTCATCCCAAGAATCTTGACTTAACACCTATGATGTGTCAGGTACTTTTTTGGGGATATGTCAGTTAACAGATAAATCTCCCTGTTCTCATGACCGTTACTTTCTAGTGTGGGGGACTGGACAATGCACAATAAACATAATGACTGTATGGCACATTAGAAGGGCATGAGTGCCATTGAGAGAAAGAGAAAGGAGAGCTGTACGGAGGGTCTGGAGCTTTTGAACTGTGGTGGAGATCTATCTAAGGTGGGCATGTGAGGTCTTAACCGAGAAGTTAGCATTTAAGCAAAGATTTACTTGAACTGATGGGGCACAAGTTGTGCAGAAATCTGGGTAAGGAATGTTCTAGGCAAGGTAATAGCCAGTGTAAAAGGTCTAAAGCAGCAGTTTGCTTTAGGAAACTTTGATGTTGAAGGAACAACAAGGAGGCTAATGTGATTGGAGACCCCAGGATGAGGTCACAGCAATAATGGGGCTGTGATCACAGGACCTTCTCGGCTTCTGTAAGAAAGGAGCCATCAGAGATATTTGAGTGGCTTAGTGGTATGATCTGTTTTATATTTTAATGGAACTGCTCCGGCTGCCTTGTATAGATTGTGGTGGGGTGCCTTAGCTTGCTACAGCTGCCATAACAAAGTACTACAAACCGGGTGCTTTAAAACAACAGAAACGTGTTCTTTCACAGTTCTGGAGGCCAGAAGTCCAGAATCAAGGTCATGTTCCTTCAGAAGGATCTGGCAGAGAGTCCTTCCTTGTTGCATCCAAGCTTCTAGTGGCTGCTGGCAGTCCTTGGTGTTCTTTGGCTTGAAGCTGCATCACTCCAATCTGTCTCGTTGTCACATGGACTTCTCTGTGTCCTCCTGTTGTCTTACAAGGGCACCAATTATTGCATTTAGGGCCCACCTCAATTCATTATGACCTCATTTTAATTTGCATCTTAATTGCATCTGAAAAGACCTTAATTCCAAATAAGGTCACATACACAGGTACCAGGAGTTAGAACTTAAACATATCCTTTTGGGGAACATAGTTCAACCCATTACATGGAGTAAGGATAGAAGGAGAAGACCATCTGGGACAATGGTGGCCAGGAACAGAGTGGGAACTGCGGAGTGGTGAGACGTGACCTGATTCCAGATGTGCTTTGAAGGCAGAGCTGTTGATTCCCTGACAAACTGGCTCTGGGATAGGAGATTAAAGAGCCAAAAATGACTCCAAGATTCTAGCCTTAGCAACTGGAAGGAAAAAATTACAGTCAGCTGAGATGAAGAAACTTAGGGGAAGACTTCGTTCTGGTGAAAAGATCAGAAGTTTAGTTCTGAATATGTTAAGTTTGAGATGTCTCTTAGACACACAAGGAGAGGTGTTCTTGTGCAGCGAGGACTGTGATCAATCCATGTCATCTCTCATATCACTTAGTGACCCATAAACCACTGAAAATTCACCAGTTTGGGGACAAAGTCCATGAGTAAATCAAAGTTTGCATCATAGATAGGCCAAACCCCAAACCTCATTTTACCTACTAGTTGTCTTTTCCTTTAGCCAAATCTTCTAACTTTACTTGCTCTACAAAAGTCCAAATGTCTGGGTCTTCTCTCTGTGCCCAGTGTTTCATGAAGCAGCATTTGAATAAGAAACTCTCAAATCAGGTCTAGAGAATTATAGAGTGCATTCTCTGGGACTGGAGTCACCACAAATTGACAGGAAATGCAAAATATATGTCTACTCTTTCATCTGATCACTGTAGAGGGTACAAGCTAACACGTCTCTGCTTCCCTGAGCTCAGACACTCTCTTTCCTTCCAGTTTCTGCCGTATAAACAAGAGCCTGGGGCCAGCTAATGCTCTGTTCCCAGCAAGTGAGCCACAGGGCTGTGGGGGACCCCTAGGACAACAGAGTAGCTGAGTTCTGTCAGGAAACTGCACTGCTTCTGGCCAGCGGAGTCCCCTTCAGTAACCTAAATTCATTAAACAAATTATAAAGAATAGATTAAACATGTAGGGTTAAATTTTGGTTGAGAAATCATACTTACACATTTCATTATATTTTTCAGGAAAACTTTTTCTGGCATTACACAAATTTCTTTTGCTCATTTCCCTTACTTTTAGTCCAGAGAAAAATTGCACTTTAATCTGTAATTTTCTGCCTACTCTAAGTTTTGGACTCCGGTAGTCTCTGGTTCAATATATCCTCTAGTCATTATGCAGTGGGTCTCCAACAATTATTGTATTGGGGTCTCTCTCTCTCTCTCTAGCTCTGATAATTAATTTATATATATGGGTGCTACAGTGTTAGCTGCATATATATTTAGAATTGTTACATTCTCTTGCTGAATTGACCCCTTTATTATTATACAATGACTTTCTTTGTCTCTTTTTACAGTTTTTGTCTTAAAGTGTATTTTATATGTTAGAAGTATAGCTACTCATGTCCTTTGTTGGCTTCCATTTGCATGGAATATCTTTTTCAATTCCTTTATTTTCAGTCTACGTGTGTCTTTATAGTTAAAATGTGTCTCTTGCAAACAATGTATAGTTGGTTCTTGTTTTCTTATCCATTCAGCCACTCTATGCCTTTTGATTGGAGAGTTTAGTCCATTCACATTCACTGTTATTACTGATATCCAAGGACTTACTACTGCCATGTTGTTGTTTGATTTCTGGTTGTCTGTGGTCCTCTCTTTTTTTCGTTCTTCTTTCCTTTCTTCCTTTGTTAACAGGGATTTTCTCTGGAAGTGTCTTTTAATTTCTTTCTTTTTATTTTTTGTGTATCTGTTGTAGGCTTTTTGATTTGAAGTTACCTTGAGGCTTGCAAGAAAACATTTTATGACCAATTATTTTGAACATATGAGAACTCTGCTTACAAACAAATAAACAAGTAAAGAGAAATCTAACTGAAATTCTACCTTTAACTCCATCCCCCTCCCCACTCTTAACTTCTTGTTGTTTCCATTCATATCTTTTTATACTATCTATCTCTCAAATAGTTGTCATTATTTTTTATAAATTTGTCTTTTAGTGTCCCTACTCCAGATCTAAGTAGTTCATGCATCACAATTACCACAATAGAGTATTTTGTATTTCTGTCCCATTACCAGGGAGTTGTATGACTCCAGATGATTTCTTATTGTTCATGAATGTCCTTTTCTTTCAGATTGAAGAACTCCTTTTAGCATTTTATGTCAAATATGTCTGGTGTTGACAAAATTCCTCAGCTTTTGTTTGTCCAGGAAAGTCTTTATTCCTCCTTCATGGTTGAAGGATATTTTTGCAGGATGTAGTATTCTCAGGTTAAGAGTTTTTTTTCCTTCAGTACTTGGATTATATAATGCCACTCTTTCCTGATCTATAAGGTTTCCACCAAGAAGTCTGCTGCCAGATGTATAGGAGCTCTTTTACATGTTGTTTTTTTTTTTTTTTTTTTTTTTGCTTCCCTTAGGACCTTTTCTTTAACCATGACCTTTGGGAGCTTGATTATTAAATGCCTTGTGGTGTCTTGTTGGGTTAAATCTACTTGATGTTCTATGACCTTCTTGTACCCGAATATTGATATCTTTCTCTAGGTTTGGAAAATTCTTTATTATTTCTTTGAATAAAATTTCTATACCAGTCTCTCTCTCTCTACCTCCCCTTTAAGGCCAATAACTCTTAGATTTTCCCTTTTGAGGCTATTTTCTAGATCTTATAGGCACACTTCATTCTTTTTCATTCTTTTTTTTCCTCTTTTTATTGTGTATTTTCAAATAGCCTGTCCTCAGGCTCACAAATTCTTTCTTCTGCTTGGTCAATTCTGCTCTTGAGAGACTCTGATGCATTTCTCAGTTTATCAATTGAATTCTTAAGCTCCAGAATTTCTGCTTGATCTTTTTTATTATTATTTCAATCTCTTTGTTAAATTTCTTTGTTAGGCTTCTGAATTCCTTCTCTGTGTTGTCTTGAAGTTCCTAAGCTTCTTTAGGACACTTATTTTGAATTATTTGTGTGAAAGGTCACAGATCTCCATCACTCCAGTATTGGTCACTGGTACCTTATTTAGTTTGTTTGGTGAGGATATGCTTTCCTGGGTGTTCTCGATGCCTGTCAATGTCTGGGCATTGGAGAGTTAGGTATTTATTTTAATCTTCACAGTCCAAGCTTGTTTGAACCCATCTATCTTGAGAAGGCTTTCCAGATATAATTAAAAGGGAATTGAGTGCTGTGATCTAAGTCTTTGGTCACTGCAGCCACATCAGCACTGGGGGTGTCCCAAGTCCAGTAATGCTGTGACTCTTACAGACGCCTGGTGGCACTGCCTTGGTGGACTTGGGTAAGATATGAGAGAAATCCCTGGGTTACCACGTAAAGTCTCTCATCCTCTTCCCTCACTCTCTGTGCTAGGCTGCTGGAGTTGGGAGAGGAGTGATGTGGGTACTCCCTCATGGCCACCTGTGCCAGGTCATACCTGAAGCCAGCTCAGTTTCATCCAAAGCCTACAGTGACTATTGCCTGGCTACTGCTGATGTTTATGTAGAGCCCAAGGGCTCTTTAGTCAGCAGATGGTCAGTCCTGCCAGGACTGGGTCCTTCCCTTCAAGGCAGCATGTTTCCTTCTGGCCCAGGGTGGGTCCCAGAAATCCCTTCCAGGAACTAAGGCCTGGACTCAGGGGCTTCAGGAGTCTGGTTGGTACTTTATTTTACTGTGTCTGAGCTGGTACTCAAGTTGCAAAACAAAGTTCTCTAAACGTTTCCTTTTCCTTTCTCCAAGAGGAAGTAGACTATCCCTGAGCCACACTGCCTGCAGTTGGGTAGGGGAGGTTGACACAGGCACTGGTTTGGCCGCCACCGCTAGTGTCTCACTGGAAAACACACACTCCTAGTCCACTGGCTTTGAGCCAGCACAGCCACAGGAATTGTCCAAGTTCTGCAGCTTTTTTGGCTTTGACTGCCTTATGAATTTAGTCCAGGCCTCAGGCTGCTTTTTATCAGCTGGTGGTGGGTAACAGAAACTTGGGTTTAGGGGCAGAGGATTTCTTTCTGGCTGTGCTGGTCTAAATGCTGCCTCTGTGGGCACTGGAGGATACTGCCCTGTGCTGTGTTCTCCTGTAACAAGGAAGCCCTAGGTTTCAATGCAAAGTCCCACAATCACTTTGCTCTCCCTCCCTCAGGCACACAAATTCCCTCTATGATAGGGGGAGTGGCCAAGGTACTGATGGGGAATGGGACTGACAAGATGTCAAGATGTCAGCACTGCAAGATTGTCTTTTCTACCTTGTCAGCATCTCTTTCCTTGATATAACGTTAAAACCAGATAGTGTGATCGTTCATCTGATTTTAGGTTCTTCTAAGGTGCTTGCTTATATGGATGGTTGTTGAATTTGGTGTTCATGCAGAGGGATGATCAATTGCTGGAAGTTTCTACCTGGCCGTCTTGTTCTGCCCCTTATTTCCGGCAGATGGCATCCAAAGGCCGGAGATGGGATGAAATAGGGGTAGGGGTATGGCCAGAGAAGAGAAAAGGTCCAGGGGCCAAGTTTGGGGGTTTCCAATGTTAGGAGCTCATGGAGATAATGAGGACAGGAGAAGGAGATTGAGATAGGGCAGCCAATGTAAGAGGAAGAGCACATTTTTGAGGTGAGAATCTTTTGGTACAAACTATTCATGTTCCACTGTGTCCATTCATTGCTGTTATACTGGTCTGATTTTATCCTTTGGATGACTGAGTCTGTTATCTTAATGAGGTCCCAGATAAAGAGTAAATAAGTACCAATTGGGAATCAGGAAGTCTTAGACTTTGGTTCCAGCTCCTCTAGATCCAGCTGTGTAACCCTGGATGGGTCACTTCCCCCCTCTGAGCCTCAGTTTTGTCATCTGTCAAAAGAGGCATTTGAACCAAGCAATTTCTCAGGTCCCCTCTACTTTCATACTCTATGAAGCTTCCTCAGTTTTATGAGAAGGTTTCAACTCAAGTACATTGAAGGACTAAGAGAACATGATAAAGTCACATGATAAACTGACAGTCTACAGGCCAGAGCCGAGTGAACAACCTAGTGCTGGAAGAACTATTTATCTCAGACAGAGTCAGAGTGAGTGTGAACTGTGGGAGAGGTGATATAGTGGGCTACAGAGAGGTGGGTAACAGAAAGGCACAGTTTTTTCTCTTTGTATGGGAATATCATTGCATGTTTTAATGTAGTTTCCAGATCATAGGTGCACAAAGTGGAGACCTACACAGAGCATGGCAGGTTGCAATGGAACATTTGAACTCCCCTATTTTCCCAGGAGCCAAATCAACACCTGGTTACTCCCACCTATGCCTCCCCGAGTCAAGCAGCAGACACTGATATCTGGACAGGTGTGTTTCCCAAAGGTCTGGCTTGTTCCCTGTTGGGTTCCCAGTGTTTAGCACAACGCCAGGTACGTCATAGCCACTCCGTACATACTTGTTGAATGAATGAATGTTAAATGAACTCCTCAGTCTCACAGACTTGCAGGAAAAGGTTCATCAACTCAATATGACAGGTAAAGGATCCTCTCACATTTCTGCACCTGTTGGGCTGGGAATCCTTGCCCTTCATAAATTTGCTTAGCAGCCCTTGGGAAAGCCACACTGAGTGATGGAAAGAGCATGAAGCCAGAGTCTGGATCCCTGGATTCTAGAGCTGGTGCAGCTATCCCAGGATGTGTGACTTAGGGATTAGATGAGGTACATAGCCTCTAGAGACCTCGGTTTCCTCTGAGAAAAAATTAGAAAGCAATACCAATTAATGTTTCACCAAACCTTCAGATTCTCTATTTCTTCCCTACCCTTTATAGATGAAATGGGCCTCACTGGAATTCAAATGCAGGTTTCCCTCTGATAATAAATATTCTATTTGGTCCAGTTCCTACCATCAAGAGTAAAACAAAATAAATTGTTTAAAGATGAAATTTTTTAAAGATGTGTAATGAGTCAAAATTTTTTATGTAATTTATCATTTTAATGTATTGCCTTTTTTTCTGTGTTGCATATGAAATCTCATGCTTTTCACATGATTATAGCTCCTTCAAACATTCTCTCATCCTCCCAACCAGCAAAGACCTCCCTGCAGAGTTCTAATAAGACCTTTGTGCTTTTCTGATGACATGAATGGTCTCCTTCACATCTCTTGTATCCTTTTCTTACTTCCAGTATGGATTCTTAGGCTTCGAGGATCATTGGGTACTCTTTCAGAGATGCCTCCAGCACAGTCCTAATATCTGTTGAATTGAATTTTATAAGCATTTACTCATAATATGCATTTACACTGTAAATTATTCAATACAATATGGGAAAGATGCATAAGGTAAAAATTTAAAATTCTTACTAGAAAAGCAAATTATATTTGTTATGTAGTTTTTTTAAAAATTAAGAATATTTAAATGAAGCAATTAATTAAATATGACCAACTTTTTATGCACTTGCAATAAAAGAAATATTTCTAATGAAAAGAAACAAAGAATAAAAATAAGTATTTAATTCTGAGAATATGTGGATCAGTGGAATTGTTTATAATAAAGAAAAACTAGAATTAATTTAGCTGTACAATAGGTTAAATAAATTATGGTATTTCCCTAAGATGTGATACTGTGTAACTATTAATAATGATGCGGAAATATTTTTACTCCTATAGAAAGAAGTTTGACATTTTATTTGACAAAAAGTAAGTGCAAACAAAAAATATGTACAGTATTTTACAGATCTGTAAAAATTATGTGTTCAAACATACTCATTAACATACACACATGTCAACAGTGGGGATTCAGTAGTTTTCTTTCTCCTTTTTGGTTGTTTTTTTTGTATTCCCTTATCTTTTTTACAATTAACAATCTGTTTCTTGCACGTAGAATATGTGTACCAAAACTATCTTAAAGAGACAATTCTATTAAAAATTTATTAAAAATCAGAAACTGATAAATACTGTCCATATCATTCTTCAGGTTTTTTCCCCTTAATATTTTATTTTGCATTTAGGTTTTGCACATCAACACTTGACTGTACTGTTTTGTGCAGAACAAAAATGCAGTTCAGTGATGCAGACCATATATGTGAAGACTGATGCTGGGTCAGACACTACCTGTTTCATTGACCATTGGCAAGTAGTCTGGTTTCTCATGCCTCTAACTTCATCTATAGAACATCAAGAGCATTGACTTGTCCTAAGTAGGTGAACTTTGAGAAAAGGCTTTGGAAATCTTGGGAAAAATGACTTATAAGTATAGCTTCCTGCTAGTAACCTAACTAACTTAAGCAGAGTTCTTGGGAGTACCACAAACTATAAGTCTTTCTTATCTCATCAGCCTCCCTGAATTGCTGTGAGTGACGTAAATTTATCTGTTGCCTAAGCTGATGTAGAAAAGTCACATGCCAGGCTGGACATCAATGGATTCACATTCTCTCCTGCTCCCTCAAGCTGGGCTATGATACAAATGAACTCTCCTAGAAGAAAAAGGAGGAAGGTGCAGTGTGGCCATGGCATCTGCAGGACGTTGGTGAGATGGCCTCATTCTCACTGGCGGGTAGAGACGTGAAATGGGGATGACCAGGGCAGGCCTTGTGCCAGAGGACACACCTTCCTACCCCTTTTGGTAGAACTGCCTTGGTCCTTACTTCCTTAGCTACATGGTTTCTACTCCCGCTACATGAGAAGGGGGCAGAGGACCCCAATTCCAGAAAGCTGAGATCATGCTAGAAGCCCCTCTTTCTCACCCTGACATGCAGCAGGCCCCAAAGCCCCATTGATGAGCTTTTCATGGGGTTCCTTCCTCTCCTCACTATTGCTCTTCTCTTCTACGTTGTCTCCTGGGCAATCCAGGCCTCCCCTCCTGATCCAGACCTACGTGCCTACTTGTAGCTCCTGAATTCACGATGTTATTTTCTTACTCTCTTTTCAGAAACCTCCTCTTGCCCCAGTCCTTCTGGTGCCTGCCTCTGTGTCCTCATCACTCTGTGCTCACCTCCCTGCACACTCTGTGATGAGTGCACACCTGCTTCCCCACTAGACTTCGAGCTTCTTGAGGATAAAAACAAGGTTCTTTCCCCTCCGAACCCTCATCCAGAGCTGTGCAGCCCACAGGCACCCTCGCCCCGCCTGTGAATGCCACCCATCATTTCACAGAGCAGATGTGAGCTCCCGGGTGAGACAGTAGGGATGGATGAGCATAAATCCCACAGTCTCCACTTGGAAAATGAGAGATTTATTACAACAATTTTTACAGTTTTTCTTTTTATGAAAAGTTCCACTGTACAAAAACTAAAAGGTCTGAGAAAACATGAAGAAAGTTGATCCTAGAGAATGAACTAAGTCACAAAGAGAATTAATAATTTAACAACTAGATAATACCCTAGCCATTTAAGGATGGTAGGGAAAAAAGGGTTTCAGTGAGTTCATGTGTGTGCACGTGTGTCCATGTGTGTTTTTGCATATGCATGTATCTGTGTGCTTAAATGGATAGCACACATGTATCTGTGTGCTTAAATGGATGTCTTTACATATCTGTGCTGTCCTACATCTCTTCTTCAAAAAAGGGTAAATGGGCATCTTTCAAATCTAGCCTCTAAACCTCATAGAGTCTACCAGATCTGGGTCAACTTTCTTTTGGTTTGAGTTCAACACACCTGGGAGAGTTTTCATCACAAGGGCTTGCTGTAGCCCTCAGAGAGAGAGGCTGGAAGAGGTTTAATGGAACATGTGGCTTTAGTCACATTAACATCAGCACCTTTGGGTATCCTAATCTGGCTTTCACCTTCAAAGCCAGCTGTTTCTGAGCTCTGTTGATTGAGCCCTGGGTAGCAAGCTCCAGCAGCTGTATTAAAACTTGATAATATCCTGCCTCTGCTTGTATCTTTATTTACAGGAATCACTAGGGGTGTGACATGAACTTTTCTTTACCCAACAACATAAAAATATAGCAGTCTTCCCTCGCCAAGCCTTTCCCCCTCCTGCCCAGCTGAGACCCAAGACCTCCACACTACCTTACTTTCTGGGAGGCGGCTGTGTGGCTTCCATTAGGACACTACTGTTCTCAGCCATGTGGCCGTCTGGCCATTCAGCTCTTTTTTCCTGCCTCTTGAAAATTTGTTTCTTTTGAGAGGCAGTGGATTGCAGGTGTCTATTAGGGGTTGATCAATTGTTCTAATCTGCTTTTAGGGGGACAGCCTCTTTCTTGGTGATAGGATCTAATTTTAGGGAACATGACAAGCCATGTTTAGTCTATACCCAGCTCACATAAGGTGTAGTAGGGATCTAGAAACAGCATTCTCAGGGGGTGGCTCATCAACTCAATAAAAATATGTGGGTGCATAACATGTACTTGGTCCTGTAGAGATGTATAGGGCATTCTCCCTGGAGGATAATGGAGAAGAAAGAGTCCACGATGTGATTCAGAGCACCATCAGGTATTTACACTGCCTATTGTTATCTGTACTGGGGAGGCTCAAACCTTGGTGTGCGTGAGAGTCACCTGCAGTGCTTATTAAAGCCCAGGTTGCTGATGCAGTAGTTCTGACTCCAGGGACACAGAACTACTGATCTGTATGTACCACGGAAGGTCCCAGAAGAGGAGAAACAGCACAGGTGCTAGTAGTTGAATACCTGAGGTAAGTGTGTGATTCTTCCGGTTTCTTTGAGTGCTGACCTAACTTCTTCAGGTGAGTAGGCTGGCGGGTCATTCAGTTGCTTCAGAAAGTAGGTGGGGGAGTTGGAATTTCAGCTGATTTTGACAGAGGGCTGGGATATTCAGATAGATCATGAACAGGAAGACCAGGGAGACCCTGTGATCACAATCCCTGCCTGAAGCGAGTAGGGCATATGCTGAGTGTCCCCAGGAAGACTGAGGCTAGGGTATGGAGTGCAGCTTCTAACTGGAATGCACACAGGTCCCAGACAAAGGCCGTGTGCCTGGCACAGAGCCAGAACCGGGATGTTCTGGGCTCACAGCCTCCCTACGTGCAGCTTTTTGGGCCACTAAATACCTAGGTAAGTACAATTTCAAATGTCTTGTCAGTGTCTGATCACCCTGTTGAAGACACTCAGCACCATCAGTCACAAGCGTAAGGCTCCTCTCTCTCCATCTTTTCAATTGTGTGGCCACTGTACTGACAAATGTCGACAGTAAATACAGATGGGCGGAAGGGCCCGAAACAGACATCATCCAGGCAAATCAAATAAAGTTCACCTCTCTAGCTCCTTAATATCTTCTAAAAGATACAGAAGAAATTCAGTGTGGGTATGGGGATACAAGCCCAAAGGCCCCCCAAATCTTTCCTTGGGGGAGATACATCATTATGAATGATACACTCTGAATGAATTCAGGTCACATTAGACTTGTAGAAGCTCAATTTCCCCCCAATCCTAGTGTTACATACAAAGAGTGGTTCTGCATTAAAATAGTCCAGACACGTGTCGGAGACCACGTCGCCTGGGCCGGGTGCATCCCCTCCATGCTGTGGTCGCATAAGCTATGACATAACCACAGAACATGACCTGGTTAAGCACTCTCGGGACCGACCACACTCCTAAGTTACCACCCCAGCCTCCTCAGGCTCACGTAGCCTGGTCACAGCCTTCCCTGAAATTAGACCTGTGAACCTAAAGCCATTGCCAGTGACACTGGGACTCATGCCCCCGGGCCAGCTCTGGGGCACACCCCTTCTTTTCTCTTTTCCTTAATCTGACGAACACCTAGCAAACCCCTAGGATGCGCCAGGCACGCAGTTAGGTGTTGTGTAGGTCAAGACAAATAAACTCGGATTTCTCACAGTCCAGTAGAGAAGACAAATGTGTAGATAGGTAAGAACAATAAATAGGAGCATGGATGAGGGGGTTCAGAGGTGGCCCAGAGACAGGCGAAAACAATCCTACGGGGAAGAAGATGTGTTGGTGGCAGTCTTCTAGAAGAGGTACGTCTGAGATGGATTTGGCAAAATAAGCAGAGATTTTGCATGTTGAGCCCAGAAGTTAGACACAAGTATCGCACGCCAAGGATGCTACGTAGAAGGGCACAGGGCATGGGGCAGAGCCTTCGAGGGTTCTATTCAGGGGTATTGTCAAAGCATCAAAGGGGAATATTAATATAAGGGGAGGAGAAGGTAGGGGGTGTTGAGGAATGGGTCTGGGCATAGGACATCCACCTTCTTCCTTTTACAGTTAATTCTCAACAGAACAGCCGGAGTTGTAAAATGATAAAATCGGTAAAATGGAGGTTAGATCCTCCCCCTCTGCTAAAAACCCGTCATCCAGAGTTCTCTGTGAGGCCCTGTATGATCCACCCCACCTTCCCTGCCCTCTTCTCCCCTCTTTTCTCTGGCTTCTCCTCCCCCATGCCACTCCAGGCATGCTGGCCACCTGCTGTTTCTCCAGCATGCTTGGGCACGCTCTATCTCTGAGTCTCCAGACTTGCTGTTCCTGCTGCCTGGATTGATTGCCCACGCTTTAGGCAGGCAGGAGCAAGAGAGATTTGCATATTATCAGATACTATGAGGGCAGAGTGGCTTCTCTTGATTGAAATGGGGGGTGGGGGGCAGCCAGAGGGTCAGAAAAACAGGTTAGTGCCACCATTTCAGATTTAAATAAGTGAAAGAGAGTCTGAAGAGTAGCAGTGGCCATGGAGTGGAGAGAAGGGGATGCTGTAAAAGACATGTCAAAAGTGGACAGAGTCCAAGATAACTCCCAGGGCCTCTAATCAAGAGAGGAAAAACACTAGCAGCAAGTCAGAATGGGGGGTGAGTGGGAATGTGGGGTTCACGTACACTCCTTCAAGTGCCCTGTGTACATAATGAGATGGTCTCCATCAGCAGACGCTGCCTGGAGATGTTGCTGTGTGAATATTCCAGGGCTCACGTTTCTCAGTTGAAAGCTTCAGTGAATCGGAGAGTAAGTTGAGTGTTCGTTCATTCATACCTTCATCAGAAAGGTAATTGTTCATCACTTACGTGCTATGGTTTCAGGGATAAGTGAGATATGCCTAGTAGCACTCAGTCTGGAGACAGGTATGCAAACAATAAACACAGCCCACCAAGTGTTATTCAGAGAAGCATCAATTGAGAGCCATACAGGCAGAGAGGACCTGCAATAGGCGCTCAGTGAATATTGTTTGAATGAATAACCAGCTCTGCAGGGCTTGGAGAGGAAGCAAGCAGCCTGAAAAATGGGAAAATTGATCACTGAAGTGTGGGATTGGGGTGGGGAGGCAGATGAGGCAGAGAACAGAATTCCAGGCAGATAAAAGGACAGGGGCAAAGAGTTTGGTGATGGGAGTATGAGACACACAGGCGGGGAGGAAAAGTATGGCTGGATAGCCTGGGGCCAGTTTGGGGGGCCTTGAATGCCAATGCTAGGGATTTACAGTTTGTCCTGCAGTTGCGGGGAATGGAAAGTTTTAGAGCAGTGGGTAATGAGTTATTACTGGTAGTTTGGAAGTTAATTTTGGTAATAGTGCAGAGGACATTTGCACGGGACAGGGATGAAGGGAGCAGGCTGCGGGGGTTGGGGGAGGTAATTGCAGCAGTCCAGGTAGGAGACAGCAGGTGTTGAATAGGCAACATGATGTAAAGAAGGAGACAAAAGTGGTCCATTGGTGGAACCAACCAGAGTTACGGACTAATTTAGGTTTGTCAGGGAGAAAGAGAAGCCCAGAAATGAGTCTAAGTTTCTTACATAAGACGCTAGGTGGTGGTGATCTCTTTAACCAAGAGGATGAGCAAGTTTGGAGGGGCGGGGGAGCCAGTGGGTAGGACAAACTTCATTTCAGATCCTTGTACTTGGAACCAGAGTGCACTGCTGAGTGCTTCGGGTCTGATCCTCTTTCCTGGGCTGGTCAGTTAGGGGCTAGTCTGGCACTTGTGGCCAGCAGGTTTAGGGCTGGTGACAAGAGGATGTTTAGTCCATAGAAATGGGTGTGATGAGACCAAGGGTGAATGATGTCAGTAATCAAGGGTCATGGAACAAGATGTGGTCATTGTCAGAACAGTAGCCCCAAGTGGGTCATTCAAACAGTGGTGGCTCTGGGTTGGTAGCAACAGGCAGAGATCAAAGCCAAGGACGCTGGAG
>CAUYSK010072891.1:0-11237 GCA_963575035.1 Avahi laniger
GGTGGCTCACGCCTGTAATCCTAGCTCTCTGGGAGGCCGAGGCGGGTGGATTGTTTGAGCTCAGGAGTTTGAGACCAGCCTGAGCAAGAGCGAGACCCCGTCTCTACTAAAAATAGAAAGAAATGATCTGGATAACTAAAAAATATACAGAAAAAATTAGCCGGGCATGGTGGCGCACGCCTGTAGTCCCAGCTACTCAGGAGGCTGAGGCAGGAGGATCGCTTGAGCCCAGGAGTGTGAGGTTGCTGTGAGCTAGGCTGATGCCACGGCACTCACTCTAGCCAGGGCAACACAGTGAGACTTTGTCTCAAAAAAAAAAAAAAAAAAAAAAAATGGTGTTGGGTTGGGAGAGGTACAGTAGTGCCTGGCACCTTGTCAGCAATTCGACAGATGTTAGTCATGACTATTAGAGTTTACCTAGTGGTTGAGAGTGTGTGCTCTGGATTGATGTCCCAGTTTTATCATACAATGTGTGACTATGGCAAGTTATTCAACCTTTCCATGTCTTTCTGTTCCTTCATCGTTAAAAATGGTATAGAAAAAGACCCACCCTTCATAAAATAGAGTATTTCAGACAGTGCTTGGCACATTAACATGTGCTCAATTATCATGTGGTTGAAGGGTGCTCAAATTACCATCTTTAGGTATTTTTAGACCTAGTAATCTGGAGAATTCCATGAGCAGCAGATTAGTTCTGTCTGCCAGTCCTTTCAGGCTCCCATCGAGGGGGAGCTGTCAGGCACAGCAGAAGTGTCATCTGGAGTCCAGCCTGGGCTCACTATTGAGGTGGAACAGAGTTCCAGATGGGGACTCCCAAATTTGCTATCCTTCTGGAGAATCCTCTGGGACCGGACTGTGGGTCAGCTCTCAACCCCGATCTTCCCACAGCCTTTGTCCCAGTTTGCCTTGCGGCACAGTTGTGTGGGTAATTACCTAAGGCGCAGGCATTGGCTGTCTTACCCTTGTTTCCCTTACCAGCAGCTGGCTCAGTGCCCGACTTGGATCGGGGCTGGTGTGCAGTCAGCAATGGATGAAGGAACACTGCGAATGTGGCTGACAGGCGTAGATAAATCTCATTCTGAATTTCTGAAAACTGTGTTCTGGTAGCATAGGTTTAAGAACGCTTTCCTGATTTTTGGACCTACTTTAGGAAAATGTGAAGTAAAACAGTCATGGGTTGTGAGGATGACCAAAGCTCACGGATTTAGTACTACTTCTTGGTCATTGGAGTCTTACTAAATTATGCTGCCTCTGGTTTGAAGCTGATGTCAGAGGTTGTGGTAGAGCATCAATTCTTCATCTTTTGTGGGGCTGAAAATCATCCATCCCAAGAATCTGAGGAATTAGTTTAATGGACAGAAAACTCACACCCATGGACATTTTTTCATACAACTTGGAGAGCAGGACTTGTCTCCTGCTACCTCCAGCCTTAATAGAGTTCAGAGTGTGTTACTGCCTCTGGAGTTGAGGTTAAATTTGTTTTTCTCATAATACAAAATCCCTATTTTGGTTCCGCCCTAGGAGCCTCTGAGATAAGCTCTGCTACCGACAGACAGGCACAGCTGTCAGCTGGGTGAGCAGGTGCAGGGGACGGGCATTAAGACATTTTTGTATGGTGGGATGGAGTGTAGAGATAAGAAATGGAACTTGGAATTTAAATGTGCAATTGTGTTGATTTACAGATGACAAAGAAAATTAAAAAACTGGAAAAAGAAACAATAATATGGCGTACCAAATGGGAAAACAATAATAAAGCACTTCTGCAGATGGCTGAAGAGGTGAGATGATGGTTTCCTGCGACTAAGGTGTAGTCTTAGTCCTGGGGACTCGTAAGTTCAGGTACCTGTCGGGCAGGGGACACGGACAGTTGAGGACTCTGGCCAGAGGTGGGGTGGGAGGGGTTACTGAGCGCTGTCCTTCCTGGCAGTTAAGCTTGGTTTAGGTGCTGGGCCCCCAGGGAGGGATTGAGCTGCTTACTGCCCAGTCAACCCAGGCTTGTGCTGCAGACAGCTGTAAAGCATCTGGATTTTGCTTTCTTCTCCAGCAGTGGCTTCTCAAACTTGAGCTTGCATCCAACTCTCGCTTGTTAAGACCAGGATTTCTAGGCCCCACTCAGAGGCTGATTCACTGGGTTTGGGGTCGTGGGAGAATCTGCCTTTCTAACAAGCATCCAGGCGATGCTAACGCAGCACTTTCAGGGGCCGGGCCATACCTTGGGAAGCACTCATCAGACTTCCCCGTGACAGCGCACAAGCAACGCAGGGGCCTTCTATGTTGACTTAGTCTTTCACAGAAACAACAAAGTATTTTTTGTCAGTTTTATAAAGCTGAAATGTATAGCTTGCTGTCAGTAAATTTCTTTTCACACCTTCAGAAACTTGATAGGTCTAGTTTACAACATTTCACAAGAGAGAAATGTCGGGGCACATGTACACAAGAATCTTGTTCTCATCTAAAAATTGGTAGAAGAGAAATTTATGTAGAGATGAGCCGTTTTCATTTTGTGTTTATTTAGGCCATTAAGTTTGTCTGCTAGTCTTTGTGAGGAATATCTTGAATTTTCTTTAATAGTTCATCAATATGAAATGTCTTAAAAAGTAGATTGTCTTATTTTTTTAAAAAATATGACAAAGAGGGAACTTTTTTGACACCCTAGAACAATACTATGTTAAATATCATTTGGGACACTGAGATGTGTATGCAGTGAAGCTAGCTAGCTAGAATGTTAGGAGGCTGAAGAAACTGAACATGCTCAATCGGTGAGAAAACAGGTAGTAACCATATAGCTCAGCTTATTTTTTTGTATGTAATAACCTGATTTGTATTTAATGAGGTTATGTAAATCCCATGTCTCTTTTCTTACAGAAAACAGTCCGTGATAAAGAGTACAAGGCCTTTCAAATAAAACTGGAACGGTTAGAGAAGCTGTGCAGGGCTCTTCAAACAGAACGGAATGAGCTCAAGGAGAAGGTGGAAGTCCTGAAAGAGCAGGTCTCTGTGAAAGCAGTGGATGGGGATTTAGCGACGCCTGGGGTGCGGCTCTGCGCTGCCCTGGATCCTCACAAGGAGCGGAATGCTCCGTGGAAAAGAGCCCCCAGAGCACACCTGGAGGCCGAGCCCAAGTCAGCGAGCGCGAAGCCAAAGCCCCCATGCACAGGCTCTGCTCCAGGCATAGAGTCGGTTGACTAAGATGAGGTGTGATCGCTGTGTCGAGAGATATATTTTGTGTATAACTTTTCTCTGTTAGTAGTAACCATTGGTTTTGTGGTGAAAATTTTCTTACTTTTTCTACCATATCTGTATTTTCTTAGAACTACTGGACTTATGTGGTACAGGAGGCTGCTTAGCAGTTCTGAATAGTTTTAATCTATGAATTCTCCTCAGCTGTGTTGCACATCTGCCTCATTGCCCCTTCATTGGAATGCATGTGTTCATCGCCTCGTCCTTTCTCTTCCCTACCCCTTGCACATAATTATCCTAATTAAAATTTCGCTCAAGACAGGGCCGACCATTACAAAGGAACGTTGTTCTGACAATGGTTCCTTGGTGTGAAAACAACAGTAATTTAAACGTCTTGGCACCCGTTAATATTCAAAGAAAGAAAATATCAAGATGATTAGTTTCGTCTAATAGCCCATTTAAATGCTGAGTAAAAATAAAACTAGTATTGGGCCAGAAACAAGCATAGCATATATGATTCAAATTAGATTTGGTGATATTTATACCACTCAACAAATTGAGATGGCCACAAGCCTACAATCCCTTTAAGTTTTGGCAAAACATGTATATAAAGATGTCACTTGTGAACAAAGTAGTATATACAGCAAATCGTTGGACAAACAGGCTTAATGTTTATGTGACTAAAAGTAGTCATTCTGCTTTGGTTTCAGGTTAGAACCCACATATAGAATCCCAACCCCTGGGAGCTCACTGCAGGGGATGGCGGTTTATGTTTGATTTCCATTTTGGATTTGGGTACATATTTTCCACTTCCCACAGAAAGCTGATTATTCTTTGAAAACTGCTGTTGACCTTTGCAGTCACTTTTAAGTCCATTGTCAGTTTAAGACAATGAGGGTAAAGTTATATGTCGCTTTCACTAGGCAAAAACTCTTCAACTAGCTTCTGGCTACTTGAAAGGTGTTAAGAGTCCCATCAGCAAAGTACTCCAGGGTTTTTAAAAGGGAGTTTTTAATTGTGGATCAGTGCCTACCTGAAACTGACTTAATTTCTGAAACAAACACTGGAACCAACAACATTTTTACTGTGGGAAAACTTAAGAGTGCTAGGTAGTCAGGATCTATTACTTATGCTTTCAGTCTGTTTCTCACCCCTTTCTTGGTTACTTTTTTTTTTAAAGGAAAAAAATTTCATCAAGGTCCATACACTTGGAATAGGGGAAAATCTTTAATTCTTTCCTTTGCTTTTTTCAATGTTTAATGTGGCTCAGTTATGCAAATGATTAATCAGGCTGCACTGATGAAGTTTTGACTTTGTCCCTGGTATAATTTGCATTGAAATGCTTTATGAAATAAAAAGGTTCTACGAGAACTGATGTTTAGCACATTCCACTGAGCAAAACTATCAAACTGACACTTGTTAAATTGCTTACTGGACCAAATAAACTCTGGTTTGTCCAGTTAAAAGGGTTTTCTCTTTGTTAAAAGTTTTATTTGTAAAGTCCTGTCACATTCATGGTTTTAAACTGGGTTGAAAGAATTGAAAATTGTCCAATAGATAGGAAACAGCGCCTGGAGTGGAGGATTATATCTAAGCTTCTACCAACAGTCATGTTAATCGAGGGGCCAGACAGCAGAGGAAAAGAAATCCACAAAGTAGGTTATCTAATTACTCTGTCAAAATGAGTCGGAAGCAAAAATAACAGTACCCTCTAACAGCCTCTTATAAATACCCCCTTCAGCTACTAAGTGAAATATTGGACTCATTTCTCCAGGGGGAAGTGAAGGTATATATCAGAAATATAATCTACCTTAAAATTAGTACTAATGATCACATTTCACAAGAACTCTGCTGGATGTACAGCTCTTAACGTTTTATTAAGCCATTTGTGTAGCCCACCACGTTTCTTTGTGGTGCTTGTCCTTTGTGGAAGATTGTAAATCTTAGACCTGTTGCATATTTTCAAGGGCTTTATAAAGCAATGTGATTAACAGTACTTGGCCTGCTGCTTTTGGCTATGTATTTTTAGCTAGATGCTATCATAATGTTTAAAGGATACGGATTCTGTCTGGGATGCATTTGGTGTCCTTTCAGAATCTTTCCTCCCATTACCCTGTGAATAAAAACAAACGGGACCCTCAGAGGAGGACACCCTAAAGCTATCACCTCACCAGCCCAGTGTTGTGGCTTTGTAGCACACCCTGTATCTACCACATTCTAGAACACTGTAATGCTTCTAAGCTGGCCCAGAAAAGGTTTAAATGTCAAATTCACTTAAATTGCATTTGTTTGCACCATTATGGAATCTTGATGTGTATTATTTATGGTAACAGTAGATTACAAGGTGTAGAGAAAACTTGGGTTTTGGATAATGGACCATTTCATCCTCAGACTTGTAGGAGTACACTTCTTGGTCTCGAGACCAATATTTTTCAGTTATGTATGCAACTGCCTTTATTACACCTGGTTATCACAATTCAACTCTCAGGTGTTGCAGAAAAATCTACCTCTTTCAGACTGTAGATGGAAATAACTGTGAAAAATGATGCAGATATCTTCTAGTTTGTGCTAAACACACTGCTTTATTTTTACAGCCCACGTCTTTCATGAGGATATGAATTGTTAAGAGGCAGTCTTGTTTTGCTTTTCAAAGACATTTTGTAGAGATTTTTCACTAATGTGAATCTGATTTTATCTACTTGATTCTGTATAGATTAAGTAAATATGTATGATAAATTTAACAGCTTCTGTGTATTCTTTTACTACCCATGTGGCCTTAATTGTGTAACAAGTCCAAAGGTACAATTTTACCCATTTCTACTCAAAGTAGATATATGCACACACCTCCCCACTCCTACACCAAGCTTATAAAAGAATGAAGCAAAATTTATTTTAAAACTTTATTTCTGCAAAGCCAATCAAGAAGTGTTGGAAGGAAAAAGTGTAAAAGTTATTCTTGCATATTTGGGAACAGCAAGCACTTAGTTTGAGAAAATGAGGACTTAAAATAGTTGAATCAAAGGCAGTACCCTGCTACTTGTATTTTAAAACAATGGTGATGTTCTTTCTTAAGCAACATTCCTTTCTTCCCTAATAGCTACAATATGATACAGTACGCAACAGCTCACTTGAAAGTGCTAGAATCAGAGGGTAAAGAACGCCATAAGCCATCCCACTTAACATTTTCTACTATACAATGCCTTTTTGGTGCTTGAGAAATCAAGCATTTGTGTAGCATTACATTCAACAGAAACATGTTTCGTACTTTGGGTTTAAGATCCTTGTCCCTCCAGTTCCGATGTTGTGACATCTGACTCTTCATCATTGTAAATATTTTCAGCCTGGAGATAACCAAATAAATGCACAGGTAAAACTCCCTATGGTCTTCACAAGATCATCTAAAAACAGAATTTAGTATCTATCCAGAATTTTACTAGGTTTTTTTTTTCACATGTCCTCCCAAAAATTTAAGGAAAACGTAGGCCAGTATTCTCAAAAATTATTTGCCAGTATATAATTCCACATACCTAGCCTACCATGCATTACTTATTTCGATCATTGTTCGTAAGAGGCTTTTTCCAAAAGCATTTCTAGCAAAATTTAGAGGGATCTACAGCCCAGATGTTTATGAAAGGCTTGGCAAACACCTTAAAAATGTCAAGTACTTAGCACTCGTAATCAGAGAACTTGGTATCATTTGAATGCCTTGACATTTCCTTCCTGTATCCCTCATGCCCACGACACAGTAGACACTGGACACAGATAGTGATGCTAAGACCCCCAGTGGATGAGGAGTGCAGCAACAACAACAAAAATCGGAGCACCAGCATGGAACTGTGTTGTTAAAATGGGAAAAATTATTTTAAACTGTTTCCTTTCTATAAATGTTAGGTATAATATGCACTATTTGAAATAATCCTATTATATCACTAGGAAATCTCTGCCTTACAAGATAGTCATTCAAGAAAAATATTTTAACTCACCATTTGCCATATCTGCATGATGTTATCCTCAGACACTGAGCAAATGACCCAAGGCTCATTGGGGTTCCAGCTAAAGTCTGAAATCTTGGCAGTGTGTCCTCCATGAATAAACTGATAGTAAGAAGAAAAAAAGCTTTGGTTTCATATACTCTCCTGTTAATCCTGATTCTTGTATTAAAGATTTTAAAAATAGTTTTGACAGCATCAGTATTTCAACTGGGGGTAGGGGCACTGTGCCATGGTTTACATTTAGAGCGAGGGTTTAGGCTCAGTCATCTACCCCACCTACTTACTTTGCAAATTTCAAACCTTCAGAAAAGGTGGTAGAATATAGTACAATGAATACCTGACCTGTATACTCTTCACCTAGATTCGCCAAGTAATAATATTTTGTTTGCATATGCTTTATCTGTATGTGCCTATACAGTGAAATGGCTAGGTACCTCAGCCTGCATCCCTTAAGAATAAGGTCACTTTCCTACATAACCACAATGCCGTTTCCATACTGAATATGAAGAACACTAATCCAGTATCAGTCGCTAGTATACGGTTAGGTAATCAACCTGTTTCGAGCATGTCATGTTACATACTCTTCTACACTGGGCCTACCTGAGCAGTCTCTCCTGGTTCTCCCCCTGCCCACTTTACCAAAAGAAAGGCATACCTCTTGCCCATCCTCAATCTTTCCAAGGTACATTGCCCCAGGCTCAAAGAAAATCCCTGGGGCTCCAAAAGTGTAGCTCCAGAGTCTCTCGTAAGTTATGCCTAAACCAAGAGAACTTTGCTAGAAAATGCTGAAAGAAGCAGCCTTATTTCCTGCAAGAGACGACCTCATGGGAAGGAACTGTGCCTTCTTTACTTTAGAATTAAGATTTGGAGTAAACAGTTCTTCAAGGACAACATTAATAACATTGTTTTCAACTGGGAAGTCACACTTTCTGACAAAGTCTGATCTGACTGTTTAGTTTGACAATGAAGTGTCTGTCTACCAATTAGGTTATCTGCAATGTAACTAACTAATAACCTTATTAGTTTCAAAATGAGGTAGTGGTAAACAGCTTTTCCAAAATACTGTTAAGGGGTACACAAGTGAAAATATTTTAAGATCACTGGGGCTTGGAATACATACAAGAGTCATCAAAGCAAGATACTGTTATGTTAAAATTATAGTTAGAATATAGTTGACTACTTCTAAATGTCCCTTGATTTCAGGCTCTCTTCTGAAGAGCAAAATCCTAGTTGATTTTCTCAAGGACCATGAAATTGTTGCAGAGCTATAATATACAAAGTAATACTTTCCTCTTCCCGTGATAGCAAAAAATAGCTGGAAACCTTGAAAACATTATGCTAAGTGAAAGAATCTGGCACAAAAGACCACATATTGTATGATTCCATTTATATGAAATGTCTAGAATAGCCCAGAGCCAGAAAGTAGACTAGTGGTTGCCAGGGGCTGGAAGAGGAATGGGAGGTGATAGCTACAGTTTCTTTTTGAAGGGATGAAAATGTTCTAGAATTGATTTGTGGTGATAGCTGTATAAGTCTATGAATACACTAAAAATCATTGACTTGCACACTTAAAATAGATTAATTGTATGGTATATAAATTATCTTAATAAAGCTGTTATCAAAATAAAAAATAAGTGAAATAGCTGGGAACACCTTTTCTAGAAAATACTTAAAAACTATGAAGCCTTGTTTCACAAAACAGACTTTTCAGAACAAGTTGCTTAATATAGAAAAAAATAATATTCAGATACTACCACCTGGCTATGGCAGTAGTTTATTGAGAAATACTCTTCTTTCCACTTAGCTTTGACTTGAAACCCAGAGGAATACTCTTCTTTTATCAACAGTGCTATAAACCGTGAACATGCTGGGTGTCTGTGTCTCATCACACTCAGTTTCTGTCCAGAGCTGCTGGGACATGGCAACTACCTGGCTAAGGAGTAAAAAGGCCAGGGTGTTTGTTCAAGGTGGGACATGGTGGGCATCTTCTGTGGGCAGGGCTTAGTCTCAAGGGCCTTCTATACCTTTTAGAACTTGTGAGTGAAGTACAAGTATACAAAAACTAGTACTGGCATTTGGAACTAAATAAAACATATGTTATAATGATGAATGACTATCTGCCAAATGACTGGAAGAGACAAACGTTGAATTCAGAGCAAGGACAAAGAACCATGCTAAGTCCTGCAATGCTTCACAGAAAAGTGTACACTGAAGGACTCAGAGACAGGAAGAATGAGGAGGACAGACACCACCACGTAATTATGCCTTCAAGAGATAGAGGAGACGCAAGATGATTCAATTAGAAACAGGAGGGAGATGGTGTGCACTGCTGGCACCAACAAGGTCAAGGAAGCATTCATTTCCTGGGCAGGGAACTTAAAAAATCAGGTCATTAAAAATTTTTTTCCATACTGTTAGAAAGTGTTAAGTATTGCTAACTGAAAAGCAATTATACTCACCCCCAACCCTCGGAAATACTAGAGTTAAAACCAGTGAGAAATTACTACATACTATCCTCCAGGACCTCAAACTACTCTCATTGAAACATTTGTAAAAACCTACCGGGCTCCATTTACTATTTCCGATAAATGCCAAAGCCCAATCACAATAACCCCCAGAACCTCCATTTTGAAATCATCTGCAACAGCTAGAATTTGAAGTTCTGGCTCATTTTTGAGATAAACGGACCAATGACAAATAATCCAATCTGCTTATGATATTTCATCTTCCGTAAGAAAGCCAAAGCATACCAGGAGTTCTGGAGGCCCATCTTCTGCATCTTCTGCTGATTGTTCTTCTCCAATTTTACTATTAAGAAAGAACACAATGCTCTCATTATTGAAATTTTTGTAGCATGAATGTATGCTAAACCAGTATCAGCCCAGAAAGCTATCTTAAAATGCACACACACTCAAAAAGCCAATTTATTTTTATACTACAATTAGTTTTTTTTTTTTTTTTTTAAACAGAGACAAGGTCTCACACCACGTTGCCCCGGCTAGCCTCGGAATTCCTGGGCTCAAGTGATCTTCCTGCCTCAGCCTTCTGAGTAGCTGAGACTGTAAGTGTATACACCATTGTGCCCAGCTAGGGTTTTTATAATTATTTGGTGGGAGGATGGGATGTTTACTTCCTGGAAGTGAGTTACAGTTGTTCATAATTGAAGCTGCAAATGAGGAATTATTAATAATAATAAACATTAATTCAAAATTCCTTCAATATTTTAACCTTGTTGTTTACTGCATTAGGATTAAAACGTGAAAAGTCTATTTTAAAAATCTACACATGAAATGGTGTACAGCCCTTACACTTCACTCTTAAAGCTTTTTGCATTCCAGGAGTGAAATACAATTACACATCAGTACTCTAGATCTGTCTAAAGATATGGCAACAAAACAACTTTAACTATAGAATGTATAAGCCAAGGGAAGACTTTTAAGGTTTCTTTTCTTCTCTTAAAAAAAACTTCAATTTGCAGAATTTGCCAGTAATCCCCCAATAATGAAATCACTCTTTGTTACTTATCGAATGTCAGCTTTATCTTGTATCTAGCCAAAAGATACACATGCTAGTAATAACCACTTTAAAAAAAAATTCAAAATACAGCCTTCCAAACAAGACTTTCTTTTTCGCTTCCCATAAAACTGACCAAACAAACCTAAACATGTAGGATTGCTAGACAAGTATATTTCTCTTCCCTGTCAGGAGTTTAGTTGCTAACACCATTTTAATCCTGAATTTTATCTAGTATAATTTTAGTATTAAGTTATGGGCTGAGCATGGTGGCTCATGTCTGTAATCCCAGCACTTTGGGAGGCAGAGGTGGGAGGATTCCTTGAGGGCCGGAGTTAGAGACCAGCCTGAGCAACATAGTAAGAGAACTCATCCCTACAAACAATTTAAAAAGTAGCTGGAGGCCGGGCACGGTGGCTCACGCCTGTAATCCTAGCTCTCTGGGAGGCCGAGGCGGGCGGATTGTTTGAGCTCAGGAGTTCAAAACCAGCCTGAGCAAGAGTGAGACCCCGTCTCTACTAAAAATAGAAAGAAATTAATTGGACAACTAAA
>CAUYSK010072893.1:0-77562 GCA_963575035.1 Avahi laniger
GATAACCTTGCATTCTGAACACATCTGAGGCATCTGACCAGGGATCAGCAGACGTTTCTGGAAAATGTCAGATAATAAATATTTTAGGTTTTGTAGGCCATATTATATCTTTCACAATCACTCAGCTCTGCCACTGTGGCATAAAAGCAGCCATAGGAAACATGTAAATGAATTCACATTATATAAACAGCAGAATTAATTGTCATTCATTTCACAAATCTTTCCTGAGCATTTATTCAGCTACTTAGTATCTCTGATCCCAGTCAACACATAAACTCCAGGAGGGCAGGAATTACACCTATCTTGTTCCTAACTCTAGTCCTTGACACAACACCATTAACTGGCACATTTATAGAATAAAAGAATGAATAGTTACATGAATGTCAGGCGAGGGAAAATGAACAGATTGGAAGAGGTGTAACAGACTCTCTGAGGCCATTCTGGCCAGGAGACCCAGACCCACACGGCCAAGTAGCATATGATCAGAATAAAACAAGAGAAAGTTATTCACAAGGTCATTGTCTTCGTCCATTTGTGTTGCTAAAAATGAACACCTGAGGCTGGATAGTTTACAAAGAAAAGAGATTTATTTGGCTCATCATTCTGCAGGCTGTGCAAGAAGCATGGCACCAGCATCTGCTGCTGGTGAGGGCCTCAGGAAGCCGCCACTCAGGTTGGAAGGCGAAGGGGGGACAGGAGTCACATGGCGAGAGGAAGAAATCAGAAAGGAGGGAGGTATCAGACTCTCTTTTTCATGACAAGTTCTGTCAGGAACTCAGAATGAGATCTCACTCCTGCAAGAATGGCACCAGTATCCGCCCCCAAGACCCAAACAAATCCCACCAGGCCCCACCTTCCACACAGGGGATCAAATTTCAACATGGGACTTGGCAGGGCCAAAAAACCATATTCAAACCATAGCAATCAGTAATCTTTGGCAATCTGGCCCAGGAGGGACCCTCACGGAACAGGAAAGCCCGATGGCCCGTTCCCAGTGAGCAGGTGGCCATTGCCTTGTAAGCAAATACCAGGCCCTGCAGCAGGACACGCAATGCAAGGAGACATGAGAGACAAACAGGGACTTATCCAACAGAGAACTCAAAGAGTCTCAAAATCTAATATGGAGACCCTGGACAAGAGCAGAGGCCACACTGAAAGGACTGCCACGAGGAGAGAACTTGGTCAATGTCAGGAGCGGTAATGAATGACGAGTAAATTAACATCAAATTAGCATTAGTTGTGTGCCCAGCATATTTGCATATGTTGTCTAGTTTTATCCTCATGGCAATCTTGTATGTTCGTAATATTCTCCCTGCACCTCCAAAACTGCTTTTGTTAAGGTCACACTATCTCATTTCAGGATTTGCTGTAAAGCTACACAGTCTTTCAACCTGAGCGCTATTAACATTTTGGGCTGAATAACTCTTTGTTGTGGGAGTCTGTCCTGTGCATTTCAGGATGGTTAGTAACATCCCTGACCTCTACCCACCAGTTAAGAGAAAGAAAAATGTCTCCAGACATTGCCAATATCTTCAGGAGCAGAGGAGAGGGGACAGGCAAAATTGTCACCAGTTGAGAACCGCTGAGCTACGGGAGTCAAGACAGTGAGATATTAGCAAATGATAGACACATAGATCAATGGAATAGAAAAGAATTCAGAAATGGACCCATATGTACAGGATCAATTTATTTTCAACAAAGGCACAATGGCAATTTAGTGGAGAGAGAATAGTCTCTTCAACAATTGGATATCCTTATGTAAGAAAAAAATGTTCCTTGCTGCATATCTCATGCTATACACAAAATTTAACTCAAAATGGACCATGGGCCTAAATGTAAAATCTAAATATTTGATAAATTGGACTTAAATCAAAATTCAAAACCTCTGCTCTTCAAAAGACACTGTTAAGAAAATTTTTAAAAAGTCACAGATTGGTAAAAAAAAAAAATTACAAAAGTCTGATAAAAGAGTTGTCTTCTGAATATATTTTTAAAAGTCTCAAGATCCAATAATAAAAAGTCAATTTTTAAAAAGAGTGAAAGATTTGAAAAGGAACTTCATCAAAGATATACAGAAGGCAAATAACATAAAAGATGCTAAACATTGTAAGTCATCAGGGCAAAGCAAATTAAAACCACAAGGAGATACCACTTATACACCCTACTACAAAGGCTAAAACTTAAAAACTGACATGCATTGCTAGCGGGAACACAAAATGATGCAGCCATCTTTGAAAACAGTTTGGCAATTTCGTATAAAGGTAACACTTACCCTGGGACCCAGCAATCCCACCCTGAGGTATCTGTCCAAGTGAAATGGAAGCTTATGTTCACACAAAAACCTATATGTCAATGTTTAGAGTGGGTCTACTTTTATTTGCCCCAAACTGGAAACAGCTTAAACATCCTTCTCTTTATGAATGGATTAAGAAACTGCGGTACATCCACACGTTGGAAATCTGCTCAGCAATAAAAGGAAACAAACTACTGACATGCACTGCAACATGGATAAATCCCAATGCTTTCTCCTCAGCAGGGGAATGCAGACTCCTGCTACATGACATCTAATTCCACTTCTATGCCATTCTGTACACATAACCATGGGGACAGAAAACAAAGGGACAGGAAAGAGGACAATAGCAGAGGCTGTGGAGGGGTCGGGGGGAGGCCCTGACCACAAAGGGGCCGAGGGAACTTTTCGGGTGTGAAGCTGGCTTATATCTTGTATGTAGTAATAGTCAAAACTCTCAGAACAATACACTAAAAAGGGTGAATTACACCTCAAAAAAATTACCTGTGAATAGAATTTCTGTTTATATTTTTAAAAAGAAAATTGATCATTGGTGAACTTGAATAAAATTCTAGGACTGTAGTAAAATGAAACAAGTCAGATGACATCAGCCCCCTGCTCACACGCCACATGCACGGCCGGCCCCTCCTCACACACATCTGTCTGGCCTCGCCGCCTCCCACGCTCCCCCTCACTTCGCTCCAGCTGTGCTGCTCTGACAGAAACATCCTTTTCCTTTGCTTGCAATGCTCTTCCTGTAGATGTTGCCTCAGATGTCACTTTATCCGGAGGTCTTTCCTGATCTCCCTTTCTCCCCCATCTCTCCCCATATTCTCTGTCTCCCTTACTCTGCTCCATTTTCTCCATAGCACTTCCTGTGCATTTATTTTTTACTAGTTTCTTTTCTTCTTACATGCACTAGAAGGTAAGCCTTACCTTTCCCTGCTTTCATCATCTTAGTGTCCTAAAACGGTCCCTGGAACACAGTAAGTGCTCCATAAACGCTTGTTGAGAGAATGGATGGAGGGATGGATGGAGGGATGGATGAATGGGTGTACAGATGGGTGGAGGAAGGGAGACAAGGATGAATGGAGGAAGGGCTGGGTGGCGGTGGGGTGAGTCAGATTTTCTCTCCTGGAGAATTCGAATACAAAGTATGAAGTGAGAGCAAGGAGCAACTGTAACAGTAAAAACAGAGACAAAGGCAACAGATGAAAATCAAAAGGATGAAACACTAAATTAGGAAGCACAGCTATTGCCTATTTGAAATGCCGTCGAGTCACCAGAGCAGCTGCTAGACTGTACCTAGGATAGTCAGTCATGGTCTCTTAAAGAGCAAGCCCCCTCTCCCTGGGCTTGGCTGAGGCCCAGCTGTCTTCACTTCCCCGAGTGTGCCTGCAGTAATCCTCCCCTGACTAAGGTATCCCGCGAATGTCGCTCACTCCTCCTGGGAACCTGAAAGAGCAAAACCACCACTCGTCCTCACACTCCTCATTCTGGCAGACTCAGGCATTGGCCACTTTCCCTGCTCAGAAAAACAGCAGCCTCTGCAGGTCTCCATCCGTGGGAGTTAGAGGAGACGTGCTGAAGCCAAGAGCAAAGCCACCCAGGCGGTAGGAGCCCCAGAGCTTGGTGTGCCGCCCAGGAGACCGACTCCCTGCACCTCCCGCCTCCCGCCTCCCAGCCTCGGAGCAGCTTACCTCATCATGCCCCTTAACCTTGCTTTGCCTGGGCATCCTTCATCCCCCGAACTCTTGTCTCCACTCCCTTCATCCTGACGTCCCCCCTTCTGGCCCCCTCCCCTGAGACCCTTCTGCTGAGCCCTCTGAAAGTTATCAGCAAAGTCCCCGCAGCCTTGACCTCATCTCTGAACTTCCCGGCATCTTTGTGCTGTACCTGGGACCTGGCTTTCCCTTGAGGGCCCTGCCTGCCCTGCAGCCTCTCAAGTGGCAGCTGTTTGTCTCCTTCCCTCGGTTCCGACTGGGGGAGGTGACTTTCTTACATATCATTGCCACTGCAGCCCCTTCTCCAGCCTCCTCCCTGACACCCGTAACCTTGACTCTCCGGCCATTTCTCTCAACCTCTCCCCTCCCTCGTGGTTGTAGCCATTTACTGACGTGCGGTCCTTTCTTTTCTAACACATACATTCGATGTGTTAAATGTAAATTCCCCTTAAGCACTGGTTTTACTGCACACATTTTGATAAGTTATATTTTCATTTACTTCAGAATATTCTTAAATTTCTCTTGAGACTTTGCTATTGTCTGAATGTTTGTGTCCTCCCAAAATTCATATGTTGCAACCTAGTTACCAACGTGATGGTATCAGGAGGTGGAGCCTTTGGGATGTGATTAGGTCATGAGGGCAAAGCCCCCATGAATGGAGCTAGTGTCCTTGTAAAAGAGGCCCAAGGGAGCTGGTTTGTCCCTTCCACCATGTGAGGACATGGCAAGAAGGTGCCATGTATGAAATGAGCCCTCACCAGACACCGAATCTGCCAGCTCCTTGATCCTGGACTTCCAGCCTCCAGAACTGTGAGAAATAAATTTCTGTTATTGATAAGCTACCCAGTTTATGGTATTTTGTTATAGCAGCCTCAATGACTTAACCTCAAGACCTAAGACAGACTTCATCTGTGATGCATGTGTTATTTAGAAATGTTTACTCTTTAAATATTTTGGGATTTTCCAGCTATCTTTCTGTTGTGGACTTTTAGTTTTAATTCTGTGTGGTCTGACAGCACTCTTTATATGACTCCTATTCTTTTGAATTTGTTAACATATGTTTTATGGCCCAGAAAGTGTTTTATCTTGGTGAATTTTCCATGTGAATGTGCAAAGAATGTGAAGTCTGCTGCTGTTGGATGAAGTGGTCTACAGATGTCCATTGTATCTAGTTGATTGATGGTGTTGTCAAGTTCAATTGTGTCCTTACTGACTGTCTGCCTGCTGTATCTGACCCGGCTCAAAATCCATGACCAATCACTTTACTCACTTTACTTGCATATGCCTGCAAATCCCTTGCTCCTCTCTCCTTCTGTGCATAAACCGGAATCCTAGTTCAATCCAACGACCTGCATTCAGCTTGCCTATCCCCCCACACATGCTGAATTAGTTAGAGAAAAACATCCATCATGCTGACTGATGCCCCCTGGTCCAGTCCCAGGAAGGGACCCGTTCCCATGCTCCTTTCGTGTATGACTATTTCATACCTTCTCATTTCCCTTCAAATTGCCAACACCTCCTTGTCCTTAGTCCTCACTCTCAGTAAATGACCTTGCTTCCTAGATCACAGAGCAAATAGGAGTATCCAACACATGTCCACACTTGCATTTGTGCCCATATCCTCTGCCTCCAGCCGTGTGCCACCAGTTAGTTCTCCACCCTACTTGCAAAAGTCAACCTCCTTACTTCTGCACTAGACTCCTCTTGCTTTCTCAGGGACGATACAGCAGCAGTTCTCCTCTCTTTCCCCTGCATCATCCATTTGTCCTTCTCTTTGATCTTTCTCATCAGCACACAGGCTGTTTTTTTCCTTAAAGCAAGCATGTTCCTTGGGGCTTTTACATTCCCCTTTTCCCCTTGGGAAGTTGCTCTTCCCCAAGACGCCACCTGACTCTCTCCCTCCCCTCCCCAGGTCCTTACCAAATGATACTTCTCAGGGATGCCTTCCCTGGCCACCCTGTCTAAAATCACAAACCCCTGGCATAGCCTAAGGTGATCCCACTGAGCGTGTCCCTTAGCATCCCCCCTCCCCTTGAGTCAGGGCGGAACCTGTCACTCCCTGCTTCTAACTAATAAGACACAGCAAAGGTAATAGGGTGGCGCTTCTGTGATTTGGTTACATTATATGGCAAGGTGATGGGCTATCGTGCCCATAGTGTCGTTACATTATATGAGACTCCATCTTTGCAGATGAGAGCAAGAGCTTTTCCTTGCTGGCTTGAGGAAGGAAGTTGCCACGTTGTGAGAGGGCCCACAGGAACGGGGAGGCCTCTAGGATCTGCAGGCAGCCTCCAGTGGACAGCCGGCAAAACGCAGGGGCCCTCAGTCAGACAACCAGAGGAAATAAATCCTGCCAACATCCCGAATGAGCTTGAAAGAAGATTATTCTCCGGTCAGTTCTCCAAATGAGAAGCAGTTGGCTGATACCTTGATTGCAGCCTGGGAGACCTGAAACAGAGGGCCCAGTTAAGCTGTGTCTAGACTCCTAGATCCATAGAAACTGTGAGATGATAAATATGTGTGTTGTTTTGATCTGCTGAGTTTGTAGTAATTTGTTATGCAAAAAAATAAGAAATTAATACACTCCCAAACACTTTCTGTTACCCTTTTCTATTTATTTTTTCACTTTAGCACTTATAACCTTTTAACATCTTTCCCATTTTACTTATTTACCTTGTATACAGCCTGTGTTTCCCCATGACTCCCAAATAAAAGTTCCACTAAGACAGGGATTTTGTTGACTTTTTCTGCACTATTCTATTTTTTCAGTGCCTTCAACACTCCCAATAAATGTTCATTAAGTGAATGAATACATGAATGAAGGCTAAATCCTATTACCTGAGCACAGAAATTCATTCGGCTCACATATGTCTCAGGGAGGTAAGACATAAAAGAGGAAGGGTTTGTTTTGTTTTTAACGTGTTGTTATGGAAATGTTTAAGCCTTGATTCAAGAACCAATGTGAAGTGTCCAAGTAACAGCTTCTTACAAGTCTGGCTTATCCCAGGGGGAAATTATAATTTCTTAGAACGGTTTTCTTCAAGGCCTTTTAATTTGACTCACATTTTAAAAATACATTTCTCATCATGTCTCAGTACACACTTATACCCACGTACATGACTGAGACAAAAGCTTCACAAAATAATACTTATTTTTTAACATGCTTCAATTGTTTCGCATTCTGTTGCATGCTGTTGTATTTCATTTTAAAAAAACTGGATGAGACCCACTGATAGGTCCCAGAGAAACCCTCCCGGCAGCTCTCCCTGAAGAGCAGCCCTCTCAGTTGTCAAGCTTCTCCCAGGTTTGGATTGTCATGGGGTTGACATGGTTCCTCCTGGTGAAAATGGTGGGGCCACCTCTGTTACGCTGTGTGAAAGTAGAAGCATCCGCCTTGGCAGCGAGGGGAGCTGGTGGCGGGGCTGGCATTTGCCTGCGAAGCCGACACTGACAGGGCCTGACTCGAGAGCCGCCCCCTCTGCTGCAGCTGAGCCAGGAGGACGTCAAGGGCTGGATGCTCCTCAGCATGCGTTTGTACGAGGGTTCCCCCATTTCAAAGACTCTGTAATATCCAAATAGCTATTACAACTAATCTTTAATCATGGTCCTGTCTAGAGGTCTAAATGGACCCTGAGTCACCAGCAGTTGGCCTTTGAATCTCTGATTATAAAGTACTTTTTAAAAATCCCTAAAACATCAGCCACCTTACAAGATTCCGAACGGCATAACTCGGGAAGCTGATGAAAAATTATGGTAAAGCACTTTTCATACAGCGCGAACTAATCAGGGAGCCCAGAAAAGCCGATGTTGATGAAGTGCCATCAAGTTGTGGCATGAAATGCCACCTGTGGGTAAATCTGGGTCTAATTTGCCTTTGCAAGTAGTTTTCTATTTAATTAGATGTGAAATAAATCCTAAGAATGGTAGATGGTAAAGATGCCGCCCCCTCAGAACTGATGTTAAGTGTATTTGTACTTTCTCTGAGTATGCAGTTCAAAGAATTGTTTAAATCCCCTTCCTAAGTTTCAGCTTAGCGGTGCCACCTGAGGCCTCGCCACCCTTGCCCCCACCATTCTGCCGGGGCTGGGGGGGTTGCGGTGCCAGGGTCAGGAGGGGGAGGCGCTGGAAGACAAGCAACTCGCCCAGACCAGCGAGAGCTCAGGAGCGAGGGAAGCCTGTCCAGAGTGTTTCTTCCTGCCCTGTTTGACTCTCCTCTGCCCTCCGTTTCCCTTTCCTTCCCCTCCCTTCTGACTTTGTCCCCACTTACTCTGATATTTTTCCCAGGGTCAGGTGGCCTCAGTGCTCTTCCTTTTCGTTTCCATTAAAATGTTCCTGTGTCGTGTCTCATTCCTGTAAGATAATATTTAAGTTCAATGGATTTCTCTGCCAAGGTAACATTACTTTGTCACCATGTGGAAGCAGCAGCCAAATCCATAACGTGGGAAATTCTGCAGGACAAATGACCCGGGTTCTTCACCACATGAGTAGTGCAGGGGCGGGGGGAACAAGAGTCAAACGAATCTCCAATGCCCAGCACCCAGCTTCAACATTTATCAATGTTTTCTTCTTCTTGCTTTGACCATTCTCTCCAACAGGTGTGTGTGTGTGTGTGTGTGTGTGTGTGTGTGTGTGTGTATCGTGTATAGTAGCTAGGGTCTGAATGCGTCCCCCAAAGTTCATGTGCTGGGAACTTAGTCCCCAGTACAACAGTGTTGGGAGGTATTTAAGTCCTGAATGGATAATGTGGCTGCTAGAAGGATTTGCAGGAATGGGTTTGCTCTCTTTCTCTCCTTTGCTTTTCTTGCCATATGAAAACACAATATTCCTCCTCTCTTGCCCTTCTGCCATGTGAGAACACAGCAAGAAGGCCCTCATCAGATGCTGGAGCCTTGATCTTGGACTTCCCAGCCTCTAGAACTGTGGGAGAAAAAATTTCTGATCTTTATAAATTACTCAGTCTCAAATTTCTGGTATAGCAGCACAAAATGAATTAAGACAATAGAATTTTAAAGCAAATAAAAAAAAATTTAAGGAGTTCATACTATTTCTCTCATAAATACTTCAATATGCATCTCTTACAGTAATACACTGTGGCCAAATATTTTCAGCCTTCAAAGAGTTCTACTGGAAGCAGCCCTGTGATTCTAAATGAAGATTTGCTCTAAGGACATTGTTGACATTTATAAAACCACATTATTCTTCTATATAAATCCTTAGAATAATATTCCTTCTGGATTTTGCTTAGGAGAAACTCCAAAATGTCTCACCGAAACACTGAAAATTGGGTACCTGATCAAATATTTCTTCCTACAAGATGTGCTAGGAAGCTTAGAGACAAATCTGTGGCCATCCATGGCATATATTCTGCACATTATAAGATGAAATTTTGTATTATATCATTTTCAACTCTAATATGTCCCTCTCCCTGTTGTTTCTTTTTCATATACTTCAAATTTGTGATTTTCATAATCCTGTAGGCAGAGTTATGCTGATAAATGTTTCATAACTACTTCTCTGAAAAAAATGCAAATATAAAATAAATTTATTATAAATTTTGCTGCTGTAAAATTTATAAATAGCCCGCAATAAGCAAATAATAGTAAAATATACAATACTGTTTATTGTAAAGTCCATGCCACCAATCGATTCTCATAGAATGCTTTAGTTGATTTTTGTCAAATTCTTTATCAATAGCTAACCTATGGTTTTCAAGTGACAAGCAAAAATAGTTCAGATGTGAATGTTGGTTGATATTTTTATTTATTTTAACAATAAGATAAAACTGAAACAACAAAGACATATGTCATATCTCAAAACTTCACTCATTCTTCAATAATGTGAGCAACTTCTTTGCTGAATTGGTTCATTGTTTTCAGGTATGGGAAGAATATTTACTCAATGTTTATGCTATTCAAAACATAATTGCCATATATATGACACACTTTTAAGTTTACTCTGCACTATAACCATTCTCCTCACACTTTATTAAGTCTAGACAATCAACAAAGTAACAAATAAAGCCTCGGTTTGTAGTGTTTACCAATTTCCATGGTGTAAATACTCCCACCCGTAGCCAATTTCAAGATGCCAACATGAGATTGCTGAGTGTGGACTTAGGAAGACTTGCAAAGTAGGACACCATTCTGTAACATTTCCACCACAGAAATATAATAGACATAAATAACTTCAAGAATATGGATAATAGTGACACATAATTAGGAAATTATGAGTTTGAGCTCTTATTACCCTTGTTTTTAATATAACTTTTTAAGTTATAAATTTATATACTTTACTTTGAATAATAGCTATGTTTAGCAAACAACTTGCAAGTTTCCTAAAAATTTAATGATGAATTTTTTAAAAGCCAGTACAAGATAACTCCAGCACACCAGTACCTGTAAGCCACCCAAAATCCTTTTGGAATTAGGTGGGGTGTAAAAAAATGGATAGGTCAACACACTTGTGGAGGTTCCTCTTCTGGTACTATTATGGACTTGCTATCATTAAAATCCCTCTCTTAGAATAAGGGATCCTGAACTAATGACAACAAACATACTTTTTAAAGTATTTCTGAGCTCAAAAGAAAATAAGGGCACTCACGCAGGTAGCACTACCTAATGCCCAATCAGAAGCAGGTACAATTCTCTGGAAGAACAACTGAAGATCAAACATGTTCCCTCAATTAAAAATTACCAAATAAAAAAGGAAAAAAATCAATATGGATGGGAGTCAGGACAAACAATATATAATAGTGTTAGGTCCAGAGCCGACAGAGAGACACACGAAGCCTCATGTGTAGCAAAATGCTTTTTATTTTGAGCATCTGGGTACAGATGGGTGGAGGTGAAAAACCATTCACGAGAGAAAAGCGGAGAGCCTTGGGTTTTATAGAGGCTTTTTCTGGGAGGAGTAAGTGGGCCAGAACAGCTCCCTGTAATAAATTCTTTTTCAAACAACCAGCTCCTAGGACCCCTGCCCCAGTCACATCCATCCTTCAGCTCCTAGTCGTCCTTATCAGGAGAGACGGAGAGGAATAGCCTTCATCTCTATCGGGGGAAAGGAATGCTGGCTGCAGCTGTCTGTTAGATTTACAACATCTGGGGATTCTCCACACTCCGTGGCTATTGTTTTCCAAGCCAAAGTTTTGCATTAACCACATTCTGTCCTATACATACTTTTCAGGTTCCCACCTGGAACAAACATAACAAATAGTTCTTTATCCCCAAGAACTTCAGCTACCAAAACCACTGGGTGCAAAATTACTATGTATGAAATGTTTAAAGAAAAAGATGGAATTGGGAAATTATCAAGTATCAGAGAACCAGGAAGATTTGAAAATGACTCATATGAAAACATTAGAAAAGAAAAATATTATTAAAATTAAAAACACTCGGACTTGGGGGGGGCAAAGGCAACATACGTAACCTAAACATCTGTACCCCTATAATATGCTGAAATAAAAAAAAAACAAAACTAAAAACAGTGAATGGCTTAAACAGAAGATTAAATATACTGGTAAAGGAAGTTAAGAAACTGGAAGATAGGTTCAAAGAAATTACCCAAAAGTAAGCACTTAGAGTTCATGGAAATAGAAAATATGAAATTAAAGAGACATGGAAAACAGAACAAGAAAATTTAACAAATATTTAACCCAAAAAGAAAGAATAGAGAAATGTAAAAACATAGCACCTGAAAAATTTTAAAAATTCATAAGGGACATTACACATATGAAGCATAGAAATAGATAAATAAAAAGAAATCCCTACCTAGATATGTTATAATAAAACTGGAAAACAACAAAGACGATCCCAAAAGTAGCCGGAGAAGAAAGACAGCTGGTTCGAAGTAATGACAACTTTAGACCAATAGCCAACTTCCCCACAGCTACAAAGGAAGCCAGGAAAGGGCAGGAAAATACCTGCTGAGATAAAATAGCCGTCAACATTGAATTATGTATCCAGCAAATTGTCTTTCATGAAGACAGGTAAAATAACCAAACTGAGAGAGTTTACCACTGAGAGGACTGCACAGAAGGAAGCATGTGCTTCAGAAGAGAAGACAGGTTTCAGATGGAAGGAATGTGGGTAAAGACATCAGTAAACGTGGAAGTAAATATAAATCCGAAAGTATAGAATAATAACAAGTTTCAATGTTTAGGTTTTTTAAAAAAAGACATTAAAACACTAACAAACTCCTTCAAAGTAAGGAATGGAATCTTAGATAAAGTGGTCTAATGTCCGTATATTGATTGGCAGGAAAGGAATTGAGATCTTGATCAAACTTGCACTTGAATAAGTTAAAGTATGCATGTTAACATTTCAAGGACAAACATTAAAAATGTAGACATAGAGGGTATAACTTTCCAACAAGTAAAAGGGGGCAATGGAATAAGGAAACTAGTGAGCAGTACAGCAAATAGCAAGGCAATCAATTCAAAAGAAGGTCAGAATAATGGGAAAAAGGAGCTGTGTATTTAAATGGCGAAATTAAGGATAGTTACCAGGAGGAAGGGACTGATTTGGGGTATCTGAAAAAGGAGTGCTCGTCTCTTAACTAGTACCCAACACCCCTCAGCCCTCTTTAGCCAGACTGTCTCCAAGCTCAGTAGCCACCTGGCAGGCAGGCGGCAGGTGGGGCGGGCAGTGCGCCCACACTCTGGACCCTCTTCTCAGAGAAGAGGGAGACTCTGCCTTTTGGGTTCCAAATCCATAGCCTTTCAGGATCTTCTGAGCTCCCTCTTCCAGCTGCCTCCCCAGGGGCTTTGTTTAGTCACAGCAAAGTAGCATGGGATGTTTATCAATGGACACAACAGTGATGAAGTGAACGGGCCTGGACAGAGAGTTGAGAGTCTGTTTGCTAATCCCTGCCCTCCCGCTTGCGGACTGTGTAAACCCAGGACACGTTATCTCTGCAGTTATTTTCCTCATCTGCACAAATGAGGAGGTTGAACCAGATAATTGGCAAGGTCCTTTACAGCTCTAATATTCCCTGATTATGCTCTTATTAAATATGCATCAGATACATTCAGTTGTCAGCTTTATTTTCTGATAATATTAAACTCTGCTCTTGTGTGCACAGTCATAACTTGCTGCTTGTATAATATGTTCGTTTGCTCACAAAACACAATGGCAATATTCCCTCTAACAGCCTTGTCTTCAGTTATTGTCTTTCTCAATATCACTTTTCTAAGACTTCATGTGGAGAGATCTTGAAAAAATAATACATTTTTTAAAAGCAAAACAACCCCCAGCAGACTCCTTTTCCCTGTGGTGCATCTCCTTTTGTCTGTGCTCACCTGTCAGGTACATCAGACCTCCAGAGCTGACTCGGGTCGTAAGTCCTCCACTCTGGGGACCTAATGGACTTTTATCTGCCTGGGTTTAGAAACCAGGTCCTACTGGCAACACGCTATTAAGAGTTCCAAGTCACGTTTAAGTAGTTAAATTAAGTGGTCGTTGTTCACTGTGATCCTACTTGACTGAAGTGATGTTTTTGATTAGATTAATCGCAAGGCAGTGATTCCACTGACTGTTCTCATTAAACCTTCAAGGTTCTCGAGTCCAGTCTCTGGCGTGCTTATTCCTGCTCACACCTTCCCCGCAGACAGGCTTGGTGCCCGTTGTTCTCATGCAGCGGGGACCTCAGAGCATAGTGCTCCCAGTTACTGTCCTGTACTTATTATCTCTCCAGCTCAGACTCATCCACCTGTCTCACTAGAACAACAAATGGGCATTTCTCTGTCTGAGCAGGCCTCCTCCCTCACTGACCACCCAGCCCCGCCCCACTTCTGCCTGCTGTGCGGGCACTGTGGCCAGGAGGATGGCCCGGGTGCCTCCATGTGCAGAGAGCAAGACCATGACGCTAGCCTCTTGCCCCTGTCATCCTGGGTTTCTTCTCCAAATCTGCCAGAACATTCTCTCTCCCTTAAGGCCTCTCACAGAATTCTCACCTGAGGCTGAGCACCGGCACCTCATGTCATCTCAGCCAAACCATTCAGACTCTGTGCATCCGGGACCACCAGGACCACCCTAGCTGTTTCATATTATTGTGCCAAGCACATTACCTTGTTTAATTCTCATTTAATTCATTCATTTTAATCCCAAGAGGGCAGATACTTAGCTGGTTGGAAGCAGTACGTCCTAATGAGTGGTTTACAATCCACACCTGTTCTCATTGGTCTGCACTCCTGCCATACCAGTTGCGAAATGTGTTAAATGTGGCCTGGTGGTAGATGCTACTTACAGTTTATAAATGAGGAAACCAAGGTTCTACATTGCGTGGGAAGAGAGGTACGGCACAAGGCGTCCATTTTGCTGATGTAGACCACAGCAGAGGTGGGGTGGTCCTGAAGCCAGAGAGGTACAGCAGCTTCTTGGTCATGGCAGAGACAGGAGCTCTCTTGCCAGTAGCTCTCCTCTATAAGGTGGTCTGGAAAATTGTTCCTGGAAGTTTGGCCTGGAGTCTATTTCGGCAAACCCTCCTAATTCTGTGAATTACTTTCCTTAATAAATGATTTTGTGTACAAAGTAGCTGAGATGGATTCTGTTGTCTGCAACTGAGAACTCTGGCCAGTATCCCTAGTCACTGCCATATTTCAGGTGTCAGGACTAAATTATGACCCAGCATAGAGGGCTGGCAAAGGAGATGGTGGAAAGCGTGGCTAGTAGCAGGAGAGAAAAATAAAGGGCATTGCTGGTTTCCTTTGGTCAATATTCTGAAAATAAAATACAATAACAGATCATAAAATATTCTGAGGTCTTCAGGGAAAAAAGAGTCACATTTAAGACAATATTCTCTATTGCACTGAGTGTATTACCATGCCAGGATTAATTACACGGACTCCTTACTGTAGCTGTTTGTAAACTTGCGCGCCCATTCTCCCTTCAAAGGAGCATATTGTCTTATTCAATTCGGTATCCAGAAACTGCTTTGTCCTCTTTAGCAATTCCCAATGTCTAGAACTACAGTTGCCGTATGATCAGCACTTAATAAACACTTGTGAATGAACGAATCAATGAATAAATGACAGAATCCACCACAGTGTCATTCACAGAGCAGTTTATCACTGTTATTGCAGAAATGGATGGTGCATGTGGTTATATCCTCTAAACACTTAGAGAGCCCCAGTGGAAAAATATGTCTTCATCCTAGGAAAGAGATTAGAAAGAGAATCAGCAATAATGTAACCCTGAGCGAGAACCAGAAGTTGGCAGGAAGTTGATATAATGAGACCAATGGACAGCAAGGAGATGGTCAGACAGGGGAGCAATGTTTTCAAAATGTGGTCTTTAGACATCTGGTCCCAGAATTAACTTACCTTGCATACAGATTCCTGTGCTCCAGCCAAGACACATTTAATCACATTCCCTGTTTTAGAAGCCCCCATGGTGATTCTTACCCATGCTAGCTTGAGAACTTGCATGTTATTTTCTGAATGTGCAGATAATGCTTCAGCTATAGAGATGGAAATGCCACTTCTGCTAAGCATGGGGGTAGGAAGAGGAGAGCCAAAGCAGAGCATTTCTCCCTGAGAACTTAGATATTGATCTCTCCAGACAGAGACTGCCTGGGGTTTAAAGGAAGAACTAAAAATAGAGGTAGTGGGAGGTATGTCAATTAGGTTGTTTTAGGCTCTAAATAACAGAAAGTCTTCCTCAAACTGTCTTGTTAAATTAGCAAATGTATAGTCTTCCAAAACTAAAAGTCCAGAGAAGGGTCCTGTTTCAGGATTGGCTTATACCAAGTCCTCCAGATCCTTTTCTCTGCCATTCTCTTCAGGAGTATGATCAGGCCAGTGCGGTGGCTCACGCCTATAATCCTAAGCACTTTGGGAGGCCAAGGTGGGAGGATTGCTTGAGCCCAGGAGTTGGAGACCAGCCTGAGCAACAGCTAGACCCCATCTCTACAAAAAATACTAATGGAAAAATTGGTCGCGTGTGGTGGCACTTGCCTGTAGTCCCAGCTATTATACTATCTAGGGACGCTGAGGCAGGGGGGTGGTTTGAGCCCAGTAGTTTGAGGTTGCAGTTAGCTGTGATGATGTCACTGCACTCTGGCCTGGGCAAAAAAATGAGACCCTGTCTCAGAAAAAAAAAAAATCAGTGCCAGGCGTGACGGCTCCTATCTGTAACCCAGCGACTCTGGAGGCTGATGCGAGAGGACTGCTTGAGCCCAAGAGTTCAAGGCTGCAGTGAGCTATGATTGCACCACTGCACTCTCCCTGAGTGACAGAGTGAGACCTAGTCTGTAAAAAATAAAATAAAATCGAATACCTTTTTTTAAACCAACAAACTAGGAATGGAAGGGAACTTCCCCAACCTGATAAAGGGCATCTGTGAAAGCCCACAACTAGTATCATACTTAACAGTGAAAGACTGAATGCTTTCCCCTTAAAATCAAGTACAAAACAAAGATGTCTCATTTTTGATGTCAACATTGTGCTGGAGGTTCTAGTCAGAATAATTAAGCAAGAAAAGAAGAGAAAAAAAACATCCAGATTGGAAGGAAGTCTCTATTTGCAAATGGAATGATCTCGTATATAGAAAATCCTAAGAAACCCACTAAAAAACTATTAAAACTGATTAAGTTCAACAAGGTTTTAATATGCAACATCAATATCCAAAAATCAATTATATATCTATACATAGTAGTGAACAAGCTAAAAAATGAAATTAAGAAAACAATTTCATTTACAATTCAAAAAGAATAAAATACTTAGGTTAAATTTAACAAAAAATAGGCATATACATAAGTGGAACAAAATTGAGAATCCAAAAATAAGCCCTTCTAATTACAGTCAATTGATTTTTCCACAAGGGTACCAGGAAAATTCAATAGGCAAAGAACAGTCTTTTCAGCAAATGGTGCTCGGACAGCCAGATACTCACATGCAAAAGGATGAGTTAGATCCCTACATCATATCACATAGAAAAATTAATTCAAAATGGATCAAGGCCTAAATGTAAAAGTTAAAACTATAAAACTCTCAGAAGGAAACACAGGCATAAAGCTTTGTGACTGTGAATTAGTGAATGGCACCAAAGAAAGATATGGATCTATTGGATATCATTGGATCCTTAATGGGCAGGACTCTGGTGACCTTGACAAGAGCAGTTTTGGAGGAAAGACACAAGAGAAGGTAACAACGGTCGTATGTGGAAGTGGCGATGGGCACAGAGAAAAAGCAAGAGATGTGGCGGGGGCTGAATCAGCAAGACTTAGCAAGAGAGAAGATGCTGTCGTGCAAGAAAGATTAGAAAGTCAAATACGGGATATATAACTAATTAACAAAAAAAGCTTTGTATTCTGAATTGGTTTGCCAAGTGTGCAACCTCTCTATCGCTGGAAACAATACAAGAAAAGTGCTTCAGTAATAAATGTGTACTGTAAGAAATACATACACGCAGACCCCAGTTTGGTTTACACACACATGTATATGCATAGAAATAAGATAGAAGATACACAAGAGATTTTTACAGGTTTTTTTCCTGATTAGGAGATTATAATTTTTATCTCCTTTATATTTTTAAATAGGAAAGAAGAAAAATTTTAAAGAAAATAAATTCAAAGAGTTGTTTAAATTTCATAACATACAATGGTAGTAGGAAAAGTTTAGCTTTTTCTCTGCCATCATCTTCCCTCGTCTACCACCCTGCGTAGGTCCTTCTCCTGCTGAGAAGTGGCAGGTAGGTCAAACTTCCAGAAGTAAAGTCATTTCAACAGACTGGATTCAGGAAAGTTTAAGCTTTGGACACAAATTAAGCAGAATGTTGTTCCACATTTTTCTGACGGAGGTAGGATTGAAAAGGGTTAAGAGCAAACTCAGAATTCCTAATCAGGCTCTGCCCCTCACCTGTGAGTAACCTAGGGCACATATGGAATGTTCCTAACTTCAGTCTCCTTGTAGGCAAAATGGGCTAACTTTATAGGGGGTCTTCTGATGATTAAGTGAGAGAATTCCTGTGGATGAGTTAGCATAATGCACACAGTAAAAGTTGGCTGGTATTACTGTTATCAGCGTTATCTGCATGCAATTATGAATTTGACAGCTTTCAAAGGGCAGCAAAAATCTCTGAACACTGGCGCACCTGTATCCAGTGTAAAAGTACCAGAATTTAGAGTTTTAACAATATCCCACACCTGACCTTACCTGACCTACAGAAGGCTAATAGAGCCCTTCAAATGTCACTCCCAGTCTGCGCTCGCTTCACGTCCACACGCCTTTAATCACACAGCGTAATAGGAGACTTGATGATCAAAGTCATGAAAAAGGCTTGGGAGCTGAAATTGCAGGAGAATTATGGCCTCTAAGTTGACTGGAGGGTTTAAACTTTGCTATTTAAAAACTGCTCAAACTTTTAAAACTCAAGCAATCCAAAGAAACAAAAAAGGAAATCTGCTTTTTAATATTAGCAAGAGAGCTCAGAAAAACCATGGCCTGTTGACCTGTGAACCTCACACCAACTGACAGATGTAGGAGGCTCCCCATCCAAATGACAAGCGCAGGTTGGATAAAAGCATGACAAGAAGCATCTCAGGGGTGAGTCCAGCTCCTTCGTTTCACGGCGAGGCTGGAGCATCTCCAGCTCTTGGCCGGCACACCTTTCTGCGCCATGGCTTCTCCGCCATAGGTGACCCACATTGAAGAACTATGCTAGGGTTGCATGTGGCCATTGATGTGGTCAGAGCCTCCCCTCAGGGACTCCCTGGTTCCTCAGACTCCCCAGGGTCCTAAGAGCAGAAGTTTCTAGAATTAGGGTCTGTATGAGGGAAGGTAGAAGAGGGAGAATCCAACAGCAAGCCCTCCAGATTTTCATTAGCTGTGTCCACCGGCTGAGAAGCAGAGATTTCCTGTAGGAAGGTTCAAGGACAGAAAAGACAGGAGGGCTTCCCTGCCCCAAACTCTCCCTGAGAACAAAATCCTGTTCTCCATTCAAGGGCCTCTGCTGTGTGGCGCCAAACTACTCTTCCTGTCTTACTGCCAGGGATTCTCTCCCTAAGTGAATACCACCATAGTCTCCATTATGAAAGACACTTGTCTTTTCCAAATATCATCTCCATCCTTGCCCGACCATCCCACTGCCCCACCAAAGTGCCATTGCCCTGCCCATTTCCATTTAGAAAATCCTACTTACCCTTGAAAAGCCAATGCAAACCACGACTCTCCTTCCATTTATCTTTGGTCACTCCAATAGGAAGCAGTGGTTCTCCTTTGACATTCAAAGAGTCACTGGTTAAACATGTCCTATAATCATCTATTGGAGAACACATGACAAGAGGCTCCATGTCTCAACTGCCTGTTAAGAGGAGACTATGACCCCCCTGGACAGTGGGTGCTCTGTTCCTGCATTTACATCTCCCCCATTTCCCAGCACAAAGAAAGGGCTTCATAATGAAGGAAGAAACAAGTGAATAAATGGATGAACAAAAGAAAGAGAAATCAGACTCTCATGCTCCATCTCCTCCATTCACTCTCCTTTTAATGACTATTTTAACCTAGGGGCAGTCCAGACAATATAAACTGATGGACCAGAGAGAAAATCATCAAAAATGTGAAGCACATTTGTCATCGATACTAAACACAAGTAACTTTATTACTTCTGTTTGTTCCCTTCCTTTTCAATGATGAAATAAGTCCCAGTCCCAGAAAATGGCAAATCTCTATTTTTAAAGTACGCTTATATTTTACTAATTTACTTTGCTTATACATAATTCAAAAGGGGATTTTATTTCAGTACTTTATTTGTGCCTTCTAGTTATTATTCATTCTGGAAATGGCTCTTCACATATATTAGGTCTAAAGCTCTACTAAAGGTTTTCTGGGATGTGTGTGTGTATGTGCGTGTGTGTGTGTGTGTGTGTGTGTACCTTCATTTGCTTAAGCCTGCAAGACGGAAGAATCGTCGGGTGATTGCTTTGCAGTGGTGTTCAATTTATAGGTCAATATAAATTCTACTGAGGACTGGGGTAGTATGAGGGATGAAATGTTAAAATACCAGAACATAGGCTATGGTTTCTCGGAAAAGATCTTGTTTGAGCCAAAAGTCTTTAATTGCAAAGGAAATGGCCTGATTCAGAATTTAACAAGCACCCTTTCTTGGATGCCAGGAACTATATTCCCCAGTGCCCAAATAAGCATGATTTTTTAAAAAAAGAAAGACAGACATCCATTTTATCCCAGCACTGTGATGTAGAACATTCTGCTAGAGGCGTTGGGGGCTGCTGCAACAAAAATCTCACTGACTTAAGAAATAAGCACTGAATCCCCCCAGGAGGGCCAGGGCAAGAAGAGAGCTGCCCCCAACCCTGTCTCAATGTCCCAGGCCACCTGCTATCGAGTTTGGTGTGATTGTTGTGCCACCAGAGTTTCCTGCCTCTCTGTGGGAGCAGTGATTATCCATAAGGAGCTTAGATAAAACTTCATTTTTAAAATAGCATTTAATGACACGCCGAGGGCATCAGGAAGGTTCATGGACAGAGGGGAGGAGGAGACAGAGAAAAGAAGCAGGTGGGTCCCTCTCACCGAGCAGTAGTGCGGTCCTCTCGGAGGGCCCACTCACCCATCAGGAGGCACGACAAGGCCACTCCAGGCATCCTCGCGGCTACCTCTCTGCTTTGGCCTGCATCTCTGGCTTTCCCAAGCCCGGTACAGATCTGCCCTTGATGGACATCAGGGAGTCTGAGATCTTGGGGGCAAACAACAGGAACTAGTGGAAACCGAAGACAGCTTTAATGAGAACCCCTGGGAGGGCCAGGAAACCAGGCTCTGAGAGGGGCAGGAAAACAGGGAGGCTGGGCAGTGAGAACACAGCCAGGCCGTAGTCCTCGAGCTGTCTGGCTGCAAGGCTGCCATGGGATGTGGGGTGATGCGGTGCTCCACGCTCACCTCGACTGCTGAGGCCACGTTAGAAAGTTCTAACTCTCCATGTCTGTGGCTCTGCTTGAGCAAGTCCTGGCACACTCCAGACAGCCTCTGTTACGGGTGGCTCCACCTAATTTGGAGTTAGTTGTCTACCTGTAAGAAAGGATGCTTGGATACTAGGCAGCCAAAAACAACAATCCCAGGGACCACTTTGCAAGCCCTAGAAACCTTAAATCCGAGGTCTTCTGCCAGTATAAAGCCAGAAATCCCTGGCACTGTGACACAGTTGTTCAGTCCAAACCTCCTCCCAGGGGAAGCCAACCCCGGGTTTGTTCACCTTGCCGCCCAACGACAGCCTCTGGCAAGACTGCAGCATCATAGACTGAAGGGGGCTTGGAGACCATCTAGTCCAGTAGCTTAGATGGGGAAACTGAGGCTTCCTGAGATCAAGCCCTTACCTCTGATGCTATGGCTCCCAAAAGACAGAGTCAGAATTCACCACATGTTGGTGGGAGCATGCGCCCTTCGGTTTTAACTGCATGGTCACCGGCTATGAATCAGTCTAACTTGAACACATTAAAACGTAATGGTTTTCCTACCCTTAAAATAGAAACCCAATTTCTCTCCTGACATTTCCCATCTACATTCTCTTTGCTGAGTTTTTATTCTTAGCTTCTGCTAGGAAAAGTCTCTTGCTGAAACAACTCTGCCTGTTATACACCTGAAGAATATGCCAGAACTGCCTGGGGGAACTGATTAATATTAGCCTAAATCTGGAGCCCTTCTGTGACTGGTTCTGGAAAAAAAAGATCTGGTATTATCCCACGGATTTGTTAGGAACAAGTGCTCAAGAAGGTAGGAGTAAGACAAAATGACATTTCCATTTACAAATCCTTTGAACATTTTAAGACCCAGCGGTTCCTCCTAGTGGTGACTGACTTGATCTGCCTAAAGACTGAGCCTTTGTTTTATTTAATCACTTCAAGAAACATAAACTAGTTTCATTTCATTTTTGCTTAAAATGCCATTAAGATTAGGGCATTCAGCAGTGAATGGCGTATTTGTGTTGCTTCAAGTGGAGAGTCCATTTTAATTGTGATTAATGCTCTCAAACTCCTCAACTAACGTCTTTAAATATTAATAGGAAGGGGACATAAAGGATGTCAAATGGGCTCATCAAACATAGAAGGATATACTATCTTTCATTGATTACAACACTCACTTTTTCACATTTAACACCTTTCAATCAATGGCAGTGCTTTTTCCTTCTTACTAAACACATAGAATAATGATGTATTTTATTAATATAATAGATGGCATCTTAGACTCAATAAAACTGTATTACAAGCTACTTGTTCATATGAAATTATTGGGCAATTTATAATTTGGGGGGAAAAAAACTGTAGCCATTTTGTTACTTGCATGTGGAAAATAAGGTTCTCCATAGTGTCTGTAACATAATGAAAGCCCCGAGGGTTTCCATGTTCTTTGCTTCACTCGCTGGGGCCCACTTACCTGCAGCTCTGGTAAGACCAGGTGCTCGAGGGTTTCCATTATCTCTAACACGTTTGACTCTATTAGAGAAACAGACTGATTTGGTGACCATGTCTTCATCACAGGTGGTCTCATTAACCAGAGAAAAGTAAAATATGAAAGGTTAACCTAGTTATAGAAGAATTATGCAAAAACGTGAGGCCCTAACTTCTGCCATAGGATTGGTAGGCTCAGTAGGACTTTTTTTTTCTTTCATTCTTCTTCTTCTTTTTTTTAAACACTCTGATAGTGATAATGATCTGCCCTATTAGTAGCACTTCCTATGACTAACCATGCTTAAATCTCCCGAGGTGGTAGACGTCATCCTGAGAATCCGAAAGATGATACCAAGTCATTTTCAGCTCCTGTCGTAGCAGATGACGCAGCACAAAGACACTTTGCGGCTGGTTCAGCGACGAGCAACACGCAGCTACTGGCTTCACCAACAGCTCGAAGGAAAGCTTACAGAACAGGTTTTGAGCCTGATAAAAAGGGCTGCAGGGGGGGACGGGGAGGAGAGGATGGACAGTGAAGGGCGGGCTTTCGAGGCAGGGGCCTGATGCTCCTGTGTACCTGTGGCCCCCTCACTGACGAGGATATGTCCCCAGCCCTCCCCACACCCCATGCCCAGAGCTGAGGGGGAAATTCTCTTCTTTTTGACTCAATCTGAAACCTTGGGAACTGGAGACCTGACTTAAGCAGCAGAGTCCCCTCTGGGTTTGTCCTAAGAGGCCGTAGGGTGCTCATGAAGACAGGAACCCCTGGGGGCCTAATGGCACAGCAAAGGGTCCTGAGGTGGGCACACAAGTCCAACTCCATGGGGCCCTTTCTGCAGAGTCAGGACAGAGGCAGAGTGTCCAGAATGGGGTTCAAGACAAGGGGTTCTCTGGATGTCAGCCAGTTCCATTCAGTAGGTGTATCTTGCTGAAACATAACTTGGTGTGTACCAAGAATTTTCACAATTCAGCACAGATGTAATTTTTTAAAATTATTTTTTACTGTGAAAGTGGTAGGCGCTCATTGCAGAAAATTTGAACAGTAAAGAAGAATAGAAAAAAGAAAGTTAAAATCACACATATTTTTATCTCCAGAGACAACTTCTGCTAACTTTGGGGCATATCTCTTAACGGCAGCCCCCCCAGTCAATGGCACACAGCAGGCGAACACTAGATTCTTGCCTCTTACTGAACTGTGACCCTTAGCTGGGTCTATGGGAGATCAAAGGCCTTATATTTTAATTCTAAATGGAGATTTCTTTGCTCAAATATTCTAGAATATAATAGCATGTTGCCTTTTCATTTTGATAGTGTCAGTTTAAATATAACATGTAGGTGATGAGCTGCATTCTGAACTGACGACTAAAACAACACTTGTTTTTCTGTGTAAACAGATTCATTTTTGTTCAGTCCTAGAAAAAAAAAGGAAAAAGAAAAACACAGAAATGAGGATTAGTAGACAGAGCTTTTTACTAAAGGATGCACCTTTGGGTAGAGCAGAATATGTCTCGCATACCAAGTATTTCTGGCACAGTAAATAAATCTTTTACCTGTATGTTCACTTTACTTTGCACTCCCAAGGGGGCTGGATGTGATTAATCACCTAAAAATTAAATCTGATGAGAACTCTACATCAAGAAATCATCCTCTTTGCTTTTTTATTGATTTGTGGTCTTTTTATATCAACTCTGACTCTGCATCTCTGTTACACATCAGGGTTAAAGAAAAGCTTTTGGTAGAAAACACTTAGACTTGAAAGGAAGCGTGGATGTGTTGGCAGGCACTGCACTCACTCACTGTGAACGCTCGAGGTACAGTTGACTCTATTCTTGACATAACAAAAGTTGGTAAAAGACCTCAGAGCAAAAAATGAAATATTAAATATGCAGAGGAAATACCTGAAAAGCAATAGAGAAAGATTAAACTCCCCCTAAGAAAGGATTGGGAGAACTTAGAAGAAAATGTCAAACTCCCAACAATGCTATGATATCCATGTGGTTGTGTTTCTTTTTAAAATCTTAAACACATTACAGGCATAGTTTTACTTCACGACACCTTCATGACACAAGGGTGCAGGTTGCAGTTTGCCTGGCACCCTTCTGTCCCCTGAACTGTCCCTGTCTCATCCCATGTGGTTCTGGTGGGACTGCCAATTCCAATTCCTCTTCTACCCTCTGCCCAAGGAGCGGGCGCTTGACTCAGTCTAGCCAATCTTGGTGTTTCGTGGCCATATCTAATGTCACTGAGTCAAGGATGGGCACGTGACCAGGTAAAGCCAATAGGAGTCTTCAGGGATTGGAACCTGGGTACTGGGAGAGAACGCACCTCTGTTTCTCTCTCTGGGCCCATGAACTCAAAGACGCATTTGAGCTTGGAGCCTCTGGGGGCTATTTTGCAGCGGAGTGGAGAAAACTTCACTAAAAACAAAGCAAACGGAGCTGGACAGAAGGGGACGGGCAGAAAAACAGGAAGGAATAGAAGGAGGAAAGAAAAAACAGAGTCAGTTCTGAGCACAGCAAAGCAAAAAAAAAAGAAGAAGAAGAAAGAGAGTAAGGCCATGCTGGATCCCACGATGCCAGAGCCTGCACTAGCCAAGCTTGATTTCCAGGTATACGGATGGATAAACGCTCTTTTGTGTTTAGGCTGATTTGATGCAGGTTTCTGTCACTTGGAGACAAAGACCTAGAAAGTCTTTCGACTCCCATTTTGTAAATGTGAAGAAACTAAATCCCAGAGAGCTGTTGGCTGAGATTAAACTGTGCCAGTGGACTAACCAGTGTACTAAAATAGAACCGCAGCGGTCAGAGTCCCTTCCCGCTCCCGGCCATGCGATCCTGCAGCCCGGCCCGGTCAGCATGAACAGCGTCAGCCTTGTCACAGCACTGCGATTTGTGGACTCCAAAAGACCTTCCTTTCAAGCCTATTATTGTACTTTAATTTTTCCCTTTTGTTTTTGGGGTTTTTTTCTCTTTGAGGAAAAAAGATAGAATTTATTTTTAGGATTATTTCAAAGATCTGAAGGGCAAGAGTTATAACTGGGCCACCCATATGTCTAGACAGCAATTGGAAAATTAAAAATCTATATCACTCTCTGTGTCTCTTGGGGGACAACATGCTTCTTAACTTTTGCTTTTATCTGTTCCTCTTCCTTCTTCTCTCTGCCCTAGGGGACTTCTCGCCTTAGGTACCATGCCCTCCCCAACACCAGGGCTACCCAACTTCCCAGTTCAAACATTCTGAAGGGGAGAAAATATAAAAATTTCCTCTGCCCTTAGAAGTTCGTAGCTGGGACAAACCTTCTGTAACAGATTAACAAGAGAAAAGGAAGTTTTACCTTTAACCATGCAGTGTACAGCACATGAGAGGAGCCTCAGTTCAAAGGTGTCTCTCAGGGCAGTGGCTTGGAGTTCTGCCTTAAACAGTGTTTTAGCAAAGAGCCATAAATCTCAGAGTAGTGACAAGACAAAGGAGAGTCTCTCAAAGGCAAGGAAACTGTGGGAAGGTAGTAAAGTTTGCTCCTAGATTTCCCTGGCCCTGTTGGCACCGTCTCTTGAGCTGAGAAGCAAGCGAGAATTTACATTTCTATCTCTAGGGGGGAAAGGGGCAGGAGAAACAGAAAGATCATTTTTATTTTTATGAATCACTATCCTATCACCAGGCAAGCAGAAGGAAAGGCAAAGTGTCCCCCCACATGTTAACCTTCTTTAGCTCAAAAATCCTCAGTATTTTAAAGAGAAATATTTTTGTTTCCTTTAATGCCAACAGAAAGCACTTCAGTTCATTTAAATCAGTTGTTCTCAGACTTTTTGGTCTCAGGACCCCTTAACACTCTCAAAAATTATTGAGGAACCCATAGACGTTTTGTTTACCTGAGTTATTTTTATCAATATTTACTACATTCAAAATTAAAATTGAAAAAAAATTAAAGGTTTATTCATTTATGATAAAAATAGTAATACTAAACCACCCATATGTTAACATAAATATTTTTATGAAAACTATATTTTCCAAATAAAATGACTTAAAGAGTAGAATTGTTTTAAATCTTTGCAAATCTCTTTAATACCCAATTTACTAGAAGATGGCTGGGATTTCTGCTTTCAAAAAAGTTAGAATAACAGGAACTGGATTTACCCTCCTGTTTGAAACAACTTAGAAACTGGACAAAATATATAAAATAATAGTTCTCATGACAATAGGCAGTGAAGGACAGTGAACCCTGAAGATGGAAAACAAACAAGATGAACCCTACCATTGCTCAAGTTTATCACCTTAAGAAAGTTTTCAGGTAGCAGTGCCAGGAGAGGAACCCAGGAAAGCTCTGTGAACTCCATGAGTTGAGCGATACAGCTAGAAGTGTGGCAAACCCAAACTGGATAGGGCAGAATACCCCAGAACATAGGGCAGAATACCCCAAAGGGAGAGTGCTACATAGAGAGAAAATTCCCAAGATCTTAGAGAGCACCGCTCTAGTATTCAGCTAAGAATTGGTCAGTGAATGCATGAAAAGAAACTAACCAATGAAAGAGTCACCCGAAAAGATTAGGAAGTACACACAGGGTTGAAAATAGTGTCTACTCCCACTGGTGAGAATAGAAAACCTCCTAATAGAGAAGCAGGTAGAATACTCAGAAGAGAATATCTCAGGTATAGGGAAAAATTAACCCCAAACTAACCCTAAACATTGCTCTAGGCCTGCTTTAAAAAGCTTAAAAAGCAAGACCCAAAAGGATTAAACTGTTTCCAAGTAACTTAATCACATCCCACTTCAAAATTCAAGGATATTTATAGGAATACAAAAATATCCAGCACCCAATGAGGTAAAATTCACAATGTCTGGCATCCAATAAATATTTACCAGGAATACAAAAAAGCAGGCAAATATGACCTACAATGAGGAGGAAAATATTAATAGATCAATTGAAACTGAACCAGAAACAACACAAATAATAGAATTAGTAGAAGGAACATTGAAATGGTTATTATGGCTGTATTCCCTATGTCCAAAGAACAAGCTAAAAAATGAAACAGGTTAAGCAGAGACCCAGATTTATAAAGAAGACCCAACTTGAAATTTTAAAGAGGAAAACTAAAATGTCTGAGATTGGAAATATACTGGGGATTAACAGTGGACTAGACAATGAAAAAGAGGAAAAGATTAGTAAACTTGAAGGTATCACAATTGAAGCCATACAAAATGAGACTCGCAGAGGTAAAATCCTGAAAATAAGTGAACAGAGCATCAGAGTGAGGAGCTGGAAAGCTTTGAGTAGCCTAAAATACATGCATTTGGAGTTCCTGAAGCAGATGAGGGACAGAACACATTTTTTTTAAAGAAATAATGGCCAAGATTTTAATAAAATCAAATTTGATAAAAACTGTAAACCTATACATCCAAGAATTTCAATGAATCCCCAGCATAGGAAACATAAAGAAAACTATACTACCTCACTTCATATCAAATTGCTTACAACCAGGTACAAAGAGAAAAATCTTAAAAGTAGTTAGGAAAAAAACCCACATTATATATAGAAAAAGGGGGAAAAAAAGGATGACAGTGGATTTCGTGTCATGAATAGTGCATGGTAGAAAACAAATGGAACTGAAAAAAAATCCCTGCCATAAAAATATCCTTCAAAAACAAAAGCAAAATAGTTTTTATACATACAAAAGCTGAAAAAATTCATCACCAGCAGACCTGCACTAAAAAAAAAAATGTTAAACAAAGTGCTTCAAGCAAAAATAAAAGAACAATAGGTAGAAATCTAGACCTACACAAATGGATGAAGCAGACCACAAACTGGTAATTACGTCAATAAATATAAAGTTTTTTATTATTAAAATATCTTTGGCTGGGTGCAGTGGCTCATGCCTATAATCTCAACATTTTGGGGGTCGAGGCAGGAGGATCACTTGAACCCAGGAGTTCAGGACCATCCTGGGCAACACGGTGAGATCCTGTCTCTACAAAAATTTTTTTAAAAAACTTAGCTGGGCATGGTGACACATGCCTGCAGTCCAGCTACTGGGAAGGCCGAGGCAGGAGGATCACTTGAGCCCAGGAGTTTGAAGTTGCTGTGAGCTATTACTGTGCAATTGCATCTAGCTCAGGGGACAGAGTTAAACCCTGTCTCTAAAAATAAATAAATAGATATATAAATTTAAAAGATAACCAATGATTTAAAGTAAAAACAATTACAATGCATGTGGGATTTATAACATATGTAGAAGCAATATATATGACAATGGCATAAATGCTCAGAGGGAAGAATGAAAGTGTATTACTATAAAGTTCTTATACTATATATGAAGTGGTATAACATCAATTGAAAGTAGACTGTGGTAAGTTTAAGATGTATAATATAAACCCTAAAGAAATCACTAACATAAAATGAAATAAAACAAATAGCTATAGCTAACAACTCAACAAAAATGATAAAAGGAAATCATAAAAAAAAAGCTCAATCTAAAAACAGGCAGAAATAGAAAAAAAGAGAACAAATAACTGATGGGACAAATAGAAAACAAATATCAGTATTGTATTAAACCCAACCATATCAATAATCACATTTCAAGCCCAACCATATCAATAGTCACATTTTATATATATGATCTAAACATCCAATTAAAAGACCGAGGTTGAGAGACTAGATTACAAAAAGCAAGATCCAACTATATTCTGGCTACAAAAAGAAAATTATTTTAAATAGAAAAACACAAGTTGGGTAAAAGTCAAAGGATGGAAATACCATGTTAACACTAATAAAAAAAAAGCTAGAGTAGCTACGTTAATATTAGATAAAGCAGATTTCAGAATAGAGACTATTACCAAGGATAAATAAGTTCATTTCATAATGATAAAGGGATCAACTCAAGAGCTCACAACAATACTAAACATGTGTGCACCTAACAAGGATCTCAAAATAAATAAAGCAAAACCTGATAGTACTAAAAAGAGAAATAGATAAACCCACAATTATACTTGGAGATTTCAGCACCCCTTCCTCAATAACTGATGGGAAAAGATGACAGATAATTAATAAGTATATGGAAAACTTAACACTATAACCCAATTTGACCTGATTGACATTTATTGTATACTTCACCAAACAATAGCAGAATACACATTCTTTTCAAGTACTCATGGGTCATTTACCAAGATAGGCCATATTCATGGCCATAAAAAAAAAATCTCAATAAATTTAAAAGGATTTGAATCATACAAAGCATGTTCTCTGATCATAGTAGAATTAAACTGGAAATTGACAACAGAAATATTATTTCTAAATATTTGGAAATACCTAATATTTGGAAATTAAATGATGTAATTGTAAATATTTGATGTTAAATAACAAATAGAATGGGAAATTAGAAAGTATTTTGAACCGAATGAAATCGAAACAAATCGTGTGTAAATTTGTGAGATGAAGCTAAAGCAGTATTTAGATGAACGATTTGTACCACTATGTGCCTATATTAGAAAAGAAAAAACGTTTTAACTCAGTGACCTCAGTTGCCATCTTATGAAACTGGAGGGGAAAAAGCAGAAAAATGAAACCAAATATCAGAATGTTAACCAATGAAATAGAAAACAAAAACTATAGAGAAAATCAACAAAATAAAAAACTGGTTTTTGGAGAATTACAACAAAATTTATAAAACTCTATCCAGGCCAATTAGGAGGCAAAGAGAATACATAAATTTCCTATATCAGGAATGAGGAAGGTTATATCACTATAAATTTCATAGATATTAGAAAATAATAAGGGAAATAATAAAAATTATATGCCAATAAACTGAACAACTTAGGCAAAATGGACAGATTCCTTTGAAGACACAAACTACTAAAGCTTACTCGAGGAGAAATTCCTTGAAAGACACAAGCTACCAAAGATCAGCCCTATTAAATAAATTGAATTTGTGCTATAAAACTTTCCAACAAAGAAGAAGCAAAGCCCAGATGGCTTCACTGGGAAATTCTGCCAAACATTTAAGGAAGAAATAACATGATTCTACACAAGTCTCCCCAAGAAAAAAATGAAGTGGGAAAACAACTTATTTTAAGAGATCAGCATGCCAAAATCAGACAAGATATAATGAGAAGAGAAAACTACAATCCAATATCTCTCATGAACATAGTTATAAAAATTCTTGACAAAATGTTAGCAAATTGAATTCATCAATGTAAACAAAAGTATAATACATCATGACCAAGTAGGGTTTCTCCCAAGAATGCAAGCCTGGTTTTAACATTCAAAATTCATCATATTAATGAACCAAAAAAAAAAAAAAAGAATATCCTCATGATCATTTCACAAATCTCAATAAATGCAGAAAAATATTTGATAAAATCCAACATCAACTCCTGTCAAAAACTCAGCAAACTAGAAACAGACGGGAATTTCCTCATCCTGATAAAGTACATCCATAAAAAAAACCTTACAGCTAACATAACACTTAATGGTGAAAGAGCAGAATGCTTCCTCCACTCCCAATGTCAAAAATAAGGCAGGAAGGCTGTTCTTACCACTTGTATTCAACATTGTATTGGAAGTTATAGCCAGTGAAATAAGGAAAAAAAATGAAAAAAATCATGCAGATTGGAAAGGAAAAAGTAAAACTATCTTTACTCATGAACATGATTGCTTTATAGAAAATCCAATGGAATCTACAACAACAACAAAAGAGCATTTATAATTATTAAGTGAGTTTAGCCAAGTTGCTGAGTATAAGACCAATAAACAAAAATCAATTGTATTTTTATGTACTAGCTGAACAAATAGTTGAAAATTGGAAATCGAATCTTACCATTTACAATAGCATCCAAAAATGAAATCGTCAAGGATAAATCTGACAAAAAATGTGTAAGACCTGTGTACTGAAAACTATGAAACATTGCTTAGGAGAAATTATAGAAGATCTAAATAAATGGAGAGATATACTATCTTGATGGATTGAATTACTCGACATTGTACAGATGTCAATTCTCCCAAAATTGGTCTACAGATTCAAAATCCCAACAGAGGTTTTTGGTAGAAATTGACAAGTTGATTTGAAAATTTATATGGAAATGCAAAGGACTTAGAATAGTCAACTACGTGAAAAAGAACAAATTTGGAAAACTTTCACTGTCTGAGTTCAAGACATATTATATAGCTACAGTAATTAATACAGTGTGGCATTGACATCAGGATTAAAAAATAGAACAATGGAATAGAATAGAGCATCTACACATATGTGGACAACCAATTTCTGACAAAGGTGCACAGGCAATTCAGTGGAGAAAGGGTAGTCTTTTCAGTAGTGGTGCTAGAATAAAATATGCATATATTTTTAAATGAACTTTGATCAATATCTTGCACAATGTACAAAAAATAACTCAAAATGTATCATAAACCTAAATGTAAAACCTAACACTAAAACTTCTACAAGAAAACATAGGAGAAAATTTTTGAGACCTTAGGTTAGGAAAAGATTTCTTAGATGGAATACCAAAAGTATAATCTACAAAAGAACAGATAACTTGAATTTCATTGAAATTAAGAACTTTTCTTCCAAAAAAAAAGACAAATCTGTGAAGAAAACGAAAAAAAGCCATAGAGTGGGAGAAAATATTTGTAAAGCATATATCTGATAAAGGACTTGTATCATACTATACATATATATATATTTAAAGTATCAAAACACAATAACAAGAAAACAAACAGCCCAGTTTTTAAATGGGAAAAAGATTAGAACAGACGCTTCACCATAGCAGATGCATGAATAGCAAATAAGCACAAAACAGACTGACAATATGAAGAAGAAACTGGAATGTTTTACACATTGTTGGTGGAAATGTAAAATGGGGAAACCGCTTTGTAAAACAGTTTGGTAGTTTCTCAAAATGATAAATATAGTGCTACCATGTTACCTCGTCATTCTCCTCCCAAACATATACCCAAGAAAAATTAAAACCTTTATCTGCACAAAAACTTGTATACAAATATTCATTGCAGAATTATTCATAATATCCAAAATGTAGAAACAAATGCCTGTCAACTAATGAATAAATAAACAAAATTTGGGATATCTATACATGAAATATTATTTGACAACAAAAAGGAATGAAGTACCATGCTACAACATGGGTGACCTTTGGAAATATTATGTTAAGTGAAGGAAGCCAGTCACACCAAAGATCATATATTGTATGATTCCATTTATGTGAAGTGTTCGGAATAGAGAAATTTGCAGAGACAGAAAGTAGATTAGGGGAAGATGGCTGACCAGACATACCAGCTGCCAGATTGTCTCAGAAAGAAGAAAAAGTTGTAGATGAAAAAGAACAAACAAACAAACCATCATAGATCAGTTGTAACTCAGAGAGAAAAGTGCCAGAACCTATGATAGATTCCACAGGAAGATGTCATACAGCAGATCAAGAAGGAGTAAGATATCAGCAGAGGTCAACCTCGAGAAGCTTGGAGTCCAGTGAAAAGGGTAGGTAGAGCGGGTTGTTTCTCCCTCCCTCACATCTCTGGCAGTCAGCAGGCTCCTGAGCTGGAGAGTCTTTCTACCCTCATGAGTCCAGCCATGGGCCCAAAATCTGCTGCCAGTGAAATGGGAGCTTCTTGAGGACAAAGCACCAGCCTGCCAGCCCCTCTGGAGCACTCCCATCACCACAGACCTGAGCTGAGATGGCAGGTGCCATATTGCTTCTCCACTCACCATGTGCCTTTGTCCTCCCCATGTGGTTTCAGCCCCTCAGTTTTTGTCTTGCTCATTCCCACACAAACCTTTCCCAACTCTGGCCCAGACTGCAGGAGCCACAGGGGAACAGTGCGTCTTGGGGGATCTGTGTGTCCCCAGAGTCTGGACATTTTGGGTACACTCCTTCCAGAGAGAGGGACAGAGTTGACCTCAGTGCTAGCTTTCCTCCATTCAGATTCTTTTCCCTTTTCTTCCCCTCCCCTGTCCATGGCTGCAGAGAGAGATGCTTGAGCCAGGGCTCTCAGGAGCTGCTGCTTCCCCTCTGTTTGGACTTCCACAGAGAGTGGGGCTCAAGTCTTTCCTCTTAAAGACCTACTGAGGACAAAGGGGTCCTCGGACTATGAGCTCCCTGTTCACCAACCCTTCCTGGTGCTGCTTGCCCAGCTGCTCCATCAGAGCAGGGCACAGCCCAAAGCAGAGGCACATCAAACCTGCTTGAGCACCCCATAGGCAACTTGGGATCAGCATGCTTCTCCCAGGTATGGTAAGGGATTGATCTGGGGACCCAGGGACAGGCCCACAGGCCAGATCCTGCACCCCCAGGACTCGATCATGTTGCTCAGGGGCATGGAAGGGGGATTTGTGAAGTAATCTCAGGAGGCGAGGGATCCCTGTGGGCAGAACTGAAAAGAGAGCACACTGTGGGTCCCAGCCAGAGCGCACTTGTGGAGTGCCCGTACCCCATAGGAAAGCTGTACTCTCAGCACAGGGCGGGATCCTGGACAGGGAAGCTCCCAGCCTACAGTGCCATTACTGGGGGAGCTCAGCTAGATTGAGCTCTTGACTGCTGACAGATGCTGGAGGGAGGAGACTGCAGCACAGGGGAAGGGGGAGAAGAGTGAAACTCTTTCCCAACAGCCAGACTGTGGATCTCCGATGGCCCCCACCTTTACATGCAGACTTTCTGGCTGGGTGGGGCTATTTCAGCCCCTCCCTGGCAGCTTTCCCCAGAAGCCTGGGAACAGACATTTGATCCCTGCTAAAACAGCTACCTTACCAGTCTTTGTGGAGCCTGAGGGCAGGCTCACCCGAACCAGCCCCACCCGGTCTCACTCCCCTGCCCGCCTCTGCTGTGATGGAGAATAAAGACTCAGTTGGACTTTCCAGGGCCCCACCTACCACCTAGAGCATTCAAGTGCTTCCTATGAGGGGCTATAGCTGGTCACAGGTTCCAAAAACAACACTGCAGCTGGTTCCTTTCAGCAAGCACCACCTCCTGACAGGATCAATTTGCAGAGCCTTTTATAACATTACTGACTCAGTCATACCTGGTATGGTTGATTGCTACCCACAAGTACCACCTACTGTCTCAGAGATTAAACTGGGCATGCCAATACAATTCACATTGGTAAGAAGACCACAGGGCTGGGGAAAGAGAAAGGATTTCAAAGACCTCCATCCTCCCTCATCAACCAGAGATAGAGAATCTGCTCACACACAATAGCTCACCACTGCTATAGCCTACAAACAACTAGCAATTGAGAAAACCATCACACTAAGGATATCTATAACCAAGGCATTCATTCAGAACCTGGATCACTATCAAAGCAACCACAAGCAAAGTTTCATACCCAACATATGCTACAGACACTCCCTTATGAGTGAGTGGGGAAGAAAAGAAAAATCCCCATCTAAATAAAAGAAAATTCCAAAATAAGAAATGACAGCTGCCCCAGATGAAAAGGAATCAGCAAAAGAATTCCAGAAGTATGAATAATCCGAGTGAAAGGACACCCCCAAAAAGGGAACACCAGCTGTATAGTAATGAATACCAATCAAAATGAAAATATTGAAATGACATATAAAGAATTCCAAATATGGATTATAAGGAAGCTCAGTGAAATCCAAGAGAAAATGGAAAACTAACTAAAAGAAACAAGAACAACAATTCAGGAAATGAATGAAAAAAAAACTCATTTAAGGAAATGCAAAACACAGTGGAAAGTTTTAAGAATAGACTATACCAGGCAGAAGTAAGAATCTCAGAGCTTGAAGACAACTCTTTCAAATTAATTCAGTCAGTCAAAAATAAAGAATGGAGAATTAAGAGGAATGGACAAAGCCTACAAGGAATGTGGGATTATGTAAAATGGTCAAATATAAGACTCATAGGGACCCCTGGGTGTGCAGAAGAAAACCCACAAGGGTTGAAAAACCTATTTGAGGGAATAATTGAGGAAAACTTTCCTGGTCTTGCCAGAGTTTTAGACATCCAGGTATAAAAAGCTCAATGAACACGTGGGAGATTCACTGCAAAGAGGCAATCACCAAGACACAGTCATTAGACTGGCCAAAATCAACACAAAGGAGGAAATCTTGTAAGTTGCTGTGAGACAAAAACATGAAGTAAATTACAAAGGAAAACCCATCAGGCCAACCTCAGACTTTTCAACGGAGACCTTACAAACCAGAAGGGATTGGGATACCATCCTCAGTCTTCTTAAACAGAACAGCTGCCAACCTAGAATTTTGTATTCTGCAAAACTAAGTTTCATATATGAAGGAGAAATAAAAACTTTTCCAGACAAGCACTGAGAGAATTTGTCAAGACCAGACATGCCCTGCAAAATTATAAAGACCATATATGAGAAACCCACAGCCACCATCATACTGAATGGGGAAATGTTGAAAGCATTCTCACTAAGAACTGGAACAAGACAAGGATGGCCACTGTCACCACTTCTATTCAACTATTCAACTTAGTGCTGGAAGTCCTAGCCAAAACAATCAGGCAAGAGAAAGAAATAAAGAGTATCCAAATCAGGAAAGAGGAGGTCAAACTATCACTTTTTGTTGACAATATGATCCTATACCTAGAAAACCCCAAAGACTTCACCAAGAGACTCCTGGAATTGATAGAGAAATTCAGCAAAGTCTCAATGTACACAAATCAGTAGCACTGCTGTACACCAATACAGTCAGGCTGAGAGTCAAATAAAAGACTCAATACCATTTGCAATAGCTACAAAGAAAATAAAATACCTAGGAGTATATGTAACCAAGGAGGTGAAAAATCTCTAAAGAGAACTATGAAACACTGAGGAAAGAAACTGTAGATGACACAAACAAATGGAAAAACATATTATGCTCATGGATTAGTAGAATCAACATTGTAAAAAATGTCCATACTATCCAAAATGACTTACAGATTCAATGCAATCCCCATCAAAATACCAACATCATATTTTACAGATCTAGAAAAATAATTCTACGCTTCATTTGGAACAAGAAAAGAGCCTAAACAGCCAAAGAAATCTTAAGCAAAAAGAACAAATCCGGAGGCATCACATTACCAGACTTCAAACTATACTACAAGGTTACAGTAACCAAAACAGCATGTGTTGCCACAAAAATAGAGACATAGACCAATGGAACAGAACAGAGAACCCACATATAAAACCATCCACGGACAGCCAACTGATCTTTGACATAGCAGACAACAATATACATTGGAGAAAAGAAGCCCTATTCAGTAAATGAGGCTGGGAAAATTGTATAGTCACATGCAGAAGAATGAAACAGGATCCATATCTCTCTCCATTCACAAAAATTAATTTAAGATCGATAAAAGACTTAAATGTAAGGCATTAAACTGTAGAATTGCAGAAGAAAATGTTGGAAAAATTTGTCTAGATATCGGCCTAGGCAAAGAATTTATGAAGAAGATTCCAGTGGCAATCACAACTACAACAAAAATAAATAAATGGTACTTGATTAAATGAAAAAAGCTTCTGCATAGCTAATAAAATAATTAACAGAGCATAGACAACCTACAGAATGGGAGAAAATATTCACAAGCTATACATCTGATAAAAGACGAATAACCAGAATCTACAAAGAAGTCAAGCAAATCAGCAAGGAAAAAACAAATAACCCCATTAAAAAGTGGGCAAAAGACATGAACGGAAGCTTTTCAAAAGAAGATAGACAAATGGCCAATAAATATACGAAAAAATGCTCAACATCAGAAATTATCAAGGAACTGCAAATTAAAACCACAAGGAAATATCAACTTACCCCAGTTAGAATGCTTTTATTGAAAAGTACAAAAACAATAGATGCTGGCATGGATGCAGAGAGAGAGGAATGCTTATACACTGTTGGTGGGACTGCAAATTAGTACAACCTCTATGGAAAACAGCACGGAGATTCCACCAAGAACTAAAAGTAGACCTACCATTTGATCGAGCAATCCCACTGCTGGGTATTTACTCAAAAAGAAGAAGTCATTTTATCAAAAAGATACCTGCACTCAAATGTTTATTGCAGCACAATTCACAATTGCAAAGATGTGAAATCAATGCAAGTGCTCATCAATTCATGAATGGATTAACAGAATGGGGTACATGTATACTGTGGAATACTAGGCAGCCATCAAGAGAGATGAATTAAAGCCTTTTGCAACAATTTGGATGTAACTGGAGACCATTATTCTAAGTGAAGTATCCAAAGAATAAAAAAAAAAACACCATGTGTACTCACTATTAAATTGGAACGAATGAATGAGCACACAGGTGCACAGAAGTAAAACTCAGTGGAAATCAAGCAGAGGGGAGGGAGGGGGAGGGGATGGGTGAAAACCTACCTAATAGGTACAATGAACACTATCTGGGTAATGGGCACACTTATAACCTTGACTCAAGCATAACAAAATTGATACATGTAACCAAAAAGATATGTACCTCCATAATGTTTTGAAATTAAAAAAAAAGACAAAAAATAAAAGTAAATTAGTGGTTTCCTGGGGCAGAGGTGGGGTTGGGGGAGAAGGAATGGGGAATGACTGCTACTGTGCACAGGGCTTCTTTTTGGGGCATTGAAAATGTTCTAAGATTAGATTGTGGTTGTGATCGTACAACTCTGTGAATATACTAAAAACCACTGAGCTATATCCTTTAAATGGGTAAAGTTTTATGACATGAGAAATATATCTCCATAAAGCTGTAAAAAATAGGAAAGAAGCCATCATTAGTCATTAAGGAAATGAAAATTAAAACCACAGTGAGCTACCACCTACACACCTGTTAAAGAAACTGATCATACCAAGAATCGGTAAGCATGTGAAGCAACTGACACTCTCATATACTGCTAGTGGGAATATAAAATTGTACAACCATTTTGGAAAACAGTTTGGTAGCTAGTTTCTTAAAAAATTAAACATATACTTACCATATGACCCAGCCATTTTATTCCTAAGCATTTACCAAGAGAAGTGGAAGCTTATGTCTATACAAAGACATAGATGAATGTTTATAGCAACTTTATTTGTGATAGCCCAAAACAGAAATGACTCAGATGTTTACCAACAGGTGAATGGATGAACAAATCGTGTATATTAATATAATGGAATACTATCCACCAATAAAAAGGAATGAACTGTGATACATGCTACAACATGGATGAATGTCAAAATAGTAAAGTTAAAGGAAGAAAGGCCTGGCCAAAAATGAATACAATTTAAGTTATATAAATTTCTAAACTAATTTATAGTGACAGAAAGACTAGTGGTTGACTAGAGATGGGGTGGGGGTGTTGGTGATGTCCACAGGTGCAAGAGTGAACGAATACAAAGGAGAACGAGGAAACTTATGGAGACGATACGTGCGTGCATTAAATAGATTATGCTGAGGTTTTGTTTTGTACACATATGTCAAAATTTACCAAATTGTATACTTTAAATACGTGCAGTTTATTGAATGTGAATTATGCTATACTTCAATAAAAACGTTAGAAAAGAAAGAAGATAGCTATATTCTATTGTGCATCTTCATTCAGTTTGTTTTGATATGTTGTTTTGGTTAAAACACCCAAACAAAACCAAGCTTCACATAAATATGTTGTTGGAAAAGAGAAATATTTTATTAGGCTTTTTTGATAATTGTGGCTATTCTTCTATGATACTACACGACAACTGGACAGTTGGTGGCTTCTTAAAGTTTAAGTCATGGGGTGGAATCTGAAACCACACAATGTGCTTTTTATTCTGTCACATTAAAATCCATTGTTTCGTGTTACTCTTCAGTGAATCTTATATTCCTATGTGATGGGCAAAAGACCCCAAAGGTCCTTGAACTGCCCTTTTAACAATCATTGATTTAGATTATTCTTTTTTCATTTAAAGTTTTCTCTTTTTAGAATTAAATTATCAACTGAGCTCTTGTGGCGGAGCTGAGACCATAAAGAATCCGTGACAAATGAAGTACGAAGGCAGGCTTTGTGCTGGTTTAAGGACTAGATGTGGTGGGTAGTTTGGAGCACTTCAATTTCTGCACCGAATGCTGCTCTTTTCTCTTTACTCTCTTGAAACAAAATTCCTAAACGACTTGTCATAACTGTGAGCCAGAGACGAGCACTCAGGAAGAGAGAGGGGATAAACGTCACTGACACCTCGCAGCCCACATGTTCCATCTGAACATTCCATCTATCTTTAAGTCCCTGAGGCAGGAACAGCATCGTTTCCGTGTACTGTCAGCTTGTAACAAAGATCAACGGGGTCTCTGGGTCTAAGAAGTGTCAAAATAAAATAAATAAATAGAAAATACTGCGACATTATTTAGGGCACAAAAGTTTAAGTTGTCAGCATCACAGATGCATTTGTCCTAGCCTCCTCAATCATTGCACCCACTGACAATGTCTTCATCGCTTGTCTAAAAAATGTTTTTGATAATGCAGACCAGTGTTTTAATGATGACAATCCTGGCTCATGAAGAATAACTTCTGGGGTTAAAAAATCATCTTCTCAGATAAATGGATTCAGAATCTCTGGAGGTGGGCCAAAGGTGTCAGTATGTTTTTTTTAAAGTATCCAGGTCATTCTCACAGGCAGCCAGAGTCAAGCCCATCATGAAGACATACTCTAAGTCAACCTTTCCATCTCCCTCTGCTGCTCTTCCTTTATCCTCCCCTCAATGAGTACCTATGTTCAAAGACCTACGCTGCATGCTTTGGAACATACAGAAATGACAGGACATAGACTTTGTTTCGAAGAGCATCTTACGACCTTGCTACATAGATGTTATGTACCATCAGAGAGACAAAGTTAGGCTGCCTCAAATCATATGTCTACTGAGAAATTTTGTAAAATGTTTAAAGAGGATAGAAAAATTAACTTGGAAGCAGAAGGTGATGGTAAAGAATACAGCAAGAGCCAATGCAGAAGTTTTGTTACCATCCAGCAGGGTGGCAGCCAGAGTCTCGTGCCTGGCAGGGCCTGGAGCACAGAGGGACAATGCAGTGGACACCAGTCAAGGATCCTATCTCCCAGTCCTGGGGTTCGCTATTTAGAATGAGACAAGCCTGTAGAGAATAAGAAAAGAATTGCCACCGAGACCTACATTTTAGATATGGGTGAAAGATCAATAGGGAGAAGAAACTTGCGTTTCCAGAATTTTAGAAGGACCTGCTAATGCAAGGCAGTCTGATGAACTCCATGGCCAGATGGTAAAATGGCTGAATTAAAACAGACTGATTTCAAGGCATTAGGAAAACCTGAAACTGAAGAGGGTGGCATCTGAACACCAAGGCTCTGCTTAAAAGTGTGATTGCTTAATCCCACCAAACCAAACAAATGAAAGCTCACTTGGGAACAGTGAAAAAGCCTAATTTGCTAAAGGGATGGGGCATGATAGGAAACAAAAGTGTCTGCTCTAAATTACCTGTCCACAAAAAGATAGGTCCTTCAAATTAGGACAATTAATTGAAACAGACTTCTGCTAGAATAATGGGGTGGTTAAATTCCTCCACAAGAAAATCTTTTTTTTTTTTTTTTGGAGATAGGGTCTCCCTCTATTGCCCAGGCTAGAGTGCAGTGGCGTAGTGGCGTGATCATAGCTCACAGCAACCTCAAACTCCTGGGTTCAAGCGATCCTTCTGCCTCAGCCTCCTGAGTAGCTGAGACTACAGGCATGTGTCACCATGCCCAGCTAAGTTTTTTATATTTTTTGTAGAAACAGAGGTCTCTCTGTGTTGCTAGGGCTGGTCTAGAACTCCTGGCTTTAAGCAGTCTTTCTACCTCGGCCTCCCAAAGTGCTAGGATTACAGGCATGAGCCACCGTGCCTAGACCCTCCACAAGAAAACATTTTAATTTCCTTTTAGAAACTGGATTTAAGTTTTTACATTAGGAAATTATAACCACATTTATTTTCTGAGAATAAAAGAATTCTTAATTCTACTGCTTACTAGCAATAGAGAATGAAAATTTGAAGGAAAAAAGTCTCAGAGTTACAGCTGAATGAGACTAGATCAAGTGATTCTAATTCTGTCCCATCTTTATTCAGATAGAGGTTAAAATGGCCACTCCAGGTCACCCAGGAAATCTGAGTGCAAAGGTACAAATCTAGGTTCCAGATATTCAGAGCAGGACCTTCCTTCTATGCATATTCAGTTGAGATGAAAAATAGACCATTGTAGAAAATATGATTTTCAGGATCACCCACTAAGTGGCAAAAGCATACGTGGAATCATAACAATAGGACCCCAACGTATCAACTGAGCCAGTCCTTCTTTGCAAGCAGGCAATCTCCAAAACTGCCTAAAGGGCATATTTAGGATTGGAGAATCCACAGCTTCTATTAACACTTCGTGTTGAGCGAATACTTGATACTTTTTTGTGAACGACTAGCCAAAATCTCACAATACTGGCCAAATTACAATCGGTTGCCTTAAGTCCTAGGGTTGAAGAACAGCTGATCAAGGTGTTTGCTGTAAGCTGTCACGTGCTTAAAGACAAACGTAGGCTTTCCATTTTAAAAAATTCTGTATTGGGTAGTCCAAGTGCTTTCTCTCAAAGGCTTATTTTTCATCTCTTTTGATTTCTTTCTTCAGACAGTTTTAGTTTCTCCAAACTCACTTTCTATTGGATAATTTCTTTTCTTTTTCTTTTTTTTTTTTTTTGAGACAAAGTCTCACTCTGTTGCCCGGGCTAGAGTGCCGTGGCGTCAGCCTAGCTCACAGCAACCTCAAACTCCTGGGCTCAGGTGATCCTACTGCCTCAGCCTCCCAAGTAGCTGGGTCTACAGGCATGCACCACCATGCCCGGCTAATTTTTTCTGTGTATATATATATATTTAGTTGTCCAGATAATTTCTTTCTATTTTTAGTAGAGATGGGGTCTCACTCTTGCTCAGATAATTTCTTTAATTTACTGAGATCACTTTGAATTCTTGCCTATTGTCCAAAAAGGATGCTAATAAACGTAACATTAATAGTTAATAGTTACTGTGGGAGTACTCTATGTCAGACACCAAGCTAAGCACTTTCTCTAAGTGGCAAGATAATTTGGGATATTTGCTACTGGAAGAGACTCAAAAGAATGAGCCATGTTTTTCTTCCCCCTGTTCTAAAATAGTCACACAATCCTATCTTGAGACTGATTCCTTCCCATCCAGGGGTGTTATTGCCTTTAGAGTTTCTAGGCTGAAAATTAAATTTGTCAAGTCCCAGAAGACAACCTCTCTCAGCCAGGCATTGGTTTGAGAGTCTGGTGGATTGAGAAGAGGTAGTGGAGATGGAGAAGGTGGGAGTTGCCAGTTGAGGGGTTTGTTCCCAAGACGGGTTGCAGGTGTGTCCAATGGAACACAGCTGTGGGGTCTGTGCGGAAAGATTCCAGGCACTGAGATGTGATACCTTGTAGCAGAGGTGAGAATGGAGGCTGAATCTGGGATCAGCAGGGAGAACCTCCGTGGGGAGCATCGCTGAGCTGGCTGGAGCATCTGCACCCAGCAGACGCAGGGGAGCCGGCTGGGCAGCAGAAAGCACCAGGACGGAGGTACAGGTGCTACAGAATGCAGACCAGGCCGCTTCCGTATTTTCCAGGCATTAGCTGCATCCCCTGGGTTTTGGCATCTATCTAGGGAGGAGGGGTTCCTGTGGACTTTAACAGATTTAATCTTGATAACTTTTTTTAGTAGGTGCTCAAAGCCAGATTTAGTTTGATTTAGGACAAATAAATTGGAAGTTTTGTTGCATAGGAGTGTTGTGCAGCAAGTCCATGCCCGTTACACATTCTCTCGTTTCTTATTCACAAGAACCACATGAGGCTCAATCTCATTTTACAGATCAGGATTAGGGAGGTTAAGTAATTTGCCCAAGATCATAAAAGTGCTGTGAGACAATCCCAATGCTCTCTGATTCCACAGCCCATCTGCAATCTTTACCGTGGTGAGTATAGGATAACTTGAGCTATTCTGTAAAATTTTTTTTAATGGTGTTACTTTGCGAATAATCATAAATTACCTCATCCAAAGGTGGAGAAAGAAACTGAGGTCAACTTAATTATATAGGGCTGGGCACGGTGGCTCATGCCTGTAATCCTAGCACTCTGGGAGGGCTAGGCGGGAGGATCGCTCGAGGTCAGGAGTTCGAGACCAGCCTAAGCAAGAGTGAGATCCTCCCCCGCCACCTGCCCCTGTCTCTGCTAAAAATAGAAAGAAATTAGCCAGACAACTAAAAATATATAGAAAAAATTAGTGGGGCATGGTGACTCATGCCTGTAGTCCCAGCTACTTGAGAGGCTGAGGCAGGAGGATTGCTTCAGCCCAGGAGTTTGAGGTTGCTGTGAGCTAGGCTGACGCCACGGCACTCTAGCCTGGGAAACAGAGCGAGACTCCATCACAAAAAAAAAAAAAAAAAAATTTTAATTACATATACCCTGTTTGACCCTCCAAACCTCATGCTGAAATTTGACCCGCAAGGTTGGAGGTGGGCCTAACGGGAGGTGTTGGGTCATGGGGGTGGATCCCTCATGAATGCCTTGGTAATGAGAGATTCTCTACCAGTTCACTGACTGTTGCAGACTGTGCACTTCCCACCCCTTCGCTTGCTTTCTTTCTCACCATGTGATCTCTGCACTCGCTGGCTCCCCTTCCTTTCTACCATGAGTGGAAGCTTCCTGCGGCCCTCATCAGATGCAGATGCTGGCGACATGCTTCTTGTACAGTCTGCAGAACTGTGAGCCATAAACCCTCTTTTCTTTATAAATTATCCAGGCTTGGTTATGACTTTATAGCAACACTAAATGGACTAAGACACCCTTTGATACAAATTTGTACCCTGTCAGTTTTTTTAAAATTACATCAAAATTCTAGCATAGTAAATAGAACCCTTAACATGTACTAAATTAAATTTTAAGTTAAAATAATTATCAGTGTGGAGCTATTTACTAAGTATCCTAGTGAAGAATGTGACACCTCGGTGTTGTACTCATCAAGCCAACTATGAAACACCATGCACTGTGCTCGAAAGTCCTCATCTTTGAAGATAAAATTCAAATTCCTTGGTTCCCGCAAAGTCATCTCCCAGCATTATCTTCTGCCCCTTGACTATGCATATCATTTTTCCTCCAGCCATACTAAACTGTGTGTATGTGATACTTATGCTGGCCACTCCATTACAGCATGTACCCTCTGTAAACTGAAATTCGTTTGCAAGACTGTATAACGTCCTAGCCTCCAACTTAAATGAAAGGAGGGACATTTTAATGTCTATATCCCTAGCACCTAGCTCAGTGCCTAGTACATAATACTCAAAAACTATTCGTAGAATGAATGAACAAATGGAATAAAATCAGAATTTTTTAAGTACTTAGTCTGCTTCCCATATTTCTGAGGCTGACCTCTTACCCTAACATCTTTCCCAAAACAGCAGAATTCATGTTGTGAGACTCTTTCAGCACCATTAATATGACCCAGCAATTCTGGCTGATAGCAAGAGGAAGGGTATAAATAGAAGGCAGAATATCTGCTAAATCGAAGTCTGAATTTCTAGGCAAAAAACAAGTAAATGCATTTACAAATACTGGGTATATATCTCAAGGGATGCAAATTGGTCATAGCCTTTGGCAGTAAGTCTGTTTTGCCTTAAAGCACAACTCTCAGTACCAAGGTTGGGAAATCAGGAAATTCCCATACGTAAATAATTGATCAAGACTTGCAGGAGAATTTGACTAAGATTAAAATACAACCCCCAAACTCCTGAAAACCTGTCAAGGAAATTATTAAATAATTACAGAAAGTCAATTATTAAATTTAGCAGTAAGAGTTGAATTTAGCTTTAAAAGCAAAAAAGAAAACAAGCCACTAAGTTATATTTCAGATTATTTGTTAAATACACAGGATTGAATGACTTTATAAAAAGGAAAGAATAAGCAAAACACTGCAATTGGTAACTACTGTATTTTGTAGACATAGGCGGCCTAAGTATGTTCGAAGTGTAGATAGTGTAGCTAGCCAAGTACCGCACTTAAATAGGTATGAATGAACAGACACAGAGCAAGAGCCAGAGAAGAAAAATGGCTTCACACTGAACAGCCATTTTGCGTGAGGCCCCTTGAGGTCGAGAGTATTCGTTTGGTTACTCCGGGTGATAAGGATTTATCGTTAAGGAAAAATGGAGACATCTGGCTTCACAACGCAGAACACAAGACAAGGCTGGGACATTCTGAGACCAGCTCTAATGATCACCAGCACAGCTGCCAAGCTATCAATTTCTCTGCCTCTGCCAGTTTTGGGCAGTTTCAGTTAGTTTCTCCTCCCTTCTCCACTACCACTACCTCCTCTCTACTTTATTGCTTTGCTTAATTCACAGCTCCTTCTGGGTCTCTGCTTTTCTAGCAACTCTGCCTGCTGACATTGTGTCCTGAACTCAAATTTGCAGTTAGAGACTCTGAGTCAGCAAGTCACCGTCAAGGAGAGAGTGAGTGCCTCTGCTGGGCAAAGCTCTCACGCCAGCCGGTGTCATACAGGCTGCTTGCAGGCCCATAAAATGACTGGCTGCTTTAGGGCAGGACATCAATCACTGACCCACTCAGCTCCAGCCCAGAGAGAAACGCAGTAAGGTCCGGCAAAGTTTGGTGAACATGCAGAAACAACTTCCTGCTGTGTTGAGAGTGTGGCAAACCCTGACAGTGCCATCTAGTATACAATGGCTCCATCCAACCTGTGATCCTTAACTGGTTTCCTCATATTCTGGGTTCAAGTACGTCTCACTGAAATCTAAATGATTTATTACATGAAATCAGGAAAGGAAAAGATTACAGATGATGGCAAGAGAAAACTGAGGCATCATCTGGGTGGACAGGGACAGAATCCTGGGCACCGAGAGGTGGCCTCAGAAAGCAGCACCTCCTCCATAGAGCTGCAAAAGGGAGAAGACGGCAGAATTCATGCTTCATGATTTCTATCTTTTCAGGAGATTTAGAGGTAAAAAATGTGGATAGCTATAGGATGAGAGAGATTAGTAGCTTGAGGATGATAAAGGAGGTTTGGAAGAGCCATTATAGGGAACATATAAATGAACATGAAATAGACTTTTTTTTTTTAAATTGCCAAATATAGAACTCGGAGTTTCCTGTAATATCTCGATAAGCATGATTTATAGAAAATCAAGTCAGATGCTTTCCTGCAACTCAAAGTACGAACAGGAGCAGACAACTTAAAGATGAGGGTTGAGAGTATGTTGAAGATAAAAATACGCTAGAGTGATGTTAGTATCCATACATAACGGATATCTAAAAATTAAGAGATATGAATGGAATATGCACCTAAGAATTTAGCAAAATTGTTCATAATTGGATATACAGTATTATATAGGCCTATAAAAGAACGACAAAACTCTCCTACATTTTAGTGTACTTGCATTGTGAAGGGAATTGAATGTTGACTTCTTGTAAAAGAATTCTTCATGTACGATAATTTATATGAAGCGTGATTTTTAATTAGTTCTCATATTTGGTGGGGATGCATATGATATCTTATGAGCAGTTTAGCTTGGAAATTTTTGTTAATTGCCCTAGGCCATTACTTACGTCTTTTTCTTAGTAAGAAAGGTGAAGAGAACCAATCTTTCTGCAGAATCAAGTCAGCTGCTGTGTTAGGTACTTTACATATGTTATCTCATTAATCCTCCCAATAGCCCTGTAAGATAGGTGCTACTGTCAGTAATTTACAGCTGAGAAAACCAAAGCTCACAGAGGTTAAGTAATTTGCTCAAGATTGTAAAAGAAGTCTGATGCCAAAGCATATGTTCTTTCCAATAGGGCACACTGGAGAGTTGAATAAGGAGATGTCAACATGAATTCTGACTTTTTGCTATTGCCAAGGCTTATTGGTTTGTATATGACCTAGCTACAAATATGAACAGATAATTTATCAATATCTTTATTCTCTCCAGAAAACGATTAAGAATTTTGATCAGTCGTGAGGTGTCAAATGATACTATTATAGAATATAAACCTGCAAAGGGTATAAAGACAGTTTTTGGTTCAATCATTAACTAGTTGTACTACCTTGGGCAAGCTTAACCTCTTTTCTGGCCTGTTTTCACATGTGGCGAAATGACGACTTAGGACTGGGTGGTTTCTAAGGTGCTATTCGATGCAAGTCATTCATTCATTCAGTAATAATGAGATTCTTCTATATATTAGGCACTGTTTTAGGTACTGGGAATACAGTGGTAAATACAGTTAAGATTTCACGGAATTTACATTCTGTAAAATTCTTGCTCTTAAGACAATAATTCTCAAGGTGGTGAGGTGTGGCAAGTGGGACAAATTTTCCAAATCACTTGGGGAATACTTTTTTTAAAGAATACCTGTACTACATCTGTAAAAAATAGAAAATATATGTTGGTCCCTGGCACAGAGCTCCTAAAACCCCTATTATTTCCTCAGTGACAGAGGTGCTAGGAGAATATTTTGTTCTAATATTTAGTTATTTGACTCTAGTTCCTGACACAGAGTTCCTAAGACCTTTGTAATTTCCAGAGTGACAGGAGCAGCTGACACAGAGCTGCCATATCCCTTGGAATTTCCTGGGTGAGAGGAGCATCTTTTATATCAACGAGGTGACTCTTAGTGGGCTCCTGGATGGGGGCCGCCAGAAAAGGAATTACTAACCTTCATGCCTACGTGATGAAGCCCCCATAAAACGCCCTGAACTATGCAGTCTGGAGAATTTCTGGGGAGGTTCCTGAAGGGTGGCATACCCTGGAGAGGGCATGAAAGCTCTGTGCCCCTTCTCCTATACACTGTGCTATGTGAAGGGAATTAAATGCATCTCTTCCATCATCTGTACCCTTTATAATAAACCAGTAAAAGTAAGTGTTTCCCCGAGTTTTGTGAGCAGCTCTAGCAAATCAACTGGACTCAAGGAGGGGCTCATGGGAACCCCGATGTACAGCCTTGGGTCAGAAGCACAGGTCACAACCTGGGGCTTGTGACTAGCGTCTGACGTGGGAGCAGTATTGCAGGACTAAGCTCTCAACCTGTGAGATCTGACACTATCCCAGACAGAGAGCGTCAGAACTTAGTCAAGTTATAAAACACTCAGCTGGTGTCCACTGGAGAATCTCGTGACAGAAGTGTTATGTTGAATGGTGTACGAGAGTAGGACAAAAAACTCTGGTTTTTCGTATCCCTAATAGCCTCTCAGACTCTCCAGGAAGTACTCTGGGGAGCCAGTGCTACTGTTAAGCACTTGTGGTATCTTTTATTTAAGTTTGACAGGAAAAAGGTTGAGAATAGTGTTCTAAGTGATACAGCAAATGAAAGACGTGCTAGTCATATTGTTTTATTTTAAAGTCTGAAGGGAGATTCATTAAAAGAGCCAATTCTAAGCTTAAAGTAAACTTGAAAGTGCACTTCAATTAATAATCCCTGATTAATTTAAGCCCTATGAACACTTGTACCAATCATATAAGAGAAATATTAGAATGCTTAACCACCCTACTGTTGGTCTCTCATGCTGTATTCATGTGGCAAAATTGTTTAAAAACACCACTATCCTTCTGACAATGAGTTTTAACATCTCAGGCCACAGCCAGTTTACTGTATTCAAAAATAAACAAGTAAACAAACATTAGTGATTAACAGCATTTTGGTGATGAAAAACTGTGTGTATGTATTATTCTTTCATGTTCTGAGAATCACAACAAAATCTGAAATGTTAGAAAGTTATAAAAAATTTATTTTACTCCCCCCAAATCTAACAGTTATAACTAAAGTTTATGCTATTGTAAACAAAATTACCATAGAAATGTATGACTTGAAAATTAAAAAAAAAATTGTCAATCATAGAACGTTTTATTTTAAACTTGCTGTTCAAACTTTCAAATACAACACATGTGGCAAAGAAAACAGTTAACACACATCTGCCACAGTTCTATTTTTTGAACTGCCTTCTCTATATTATGTGGTATGTTACAATTTCTTTCAATTTTGTACATTCATGGTATTCTTACAGGCAGCAATGTCAGTTTTTCTGCTTTGAAAATAGTTCAGTTAACGTTCTGAAATTGCTTAAAATGACACCTTTTTCCTTTTAGTATTCTACTGCTGCCCACATTAATGACATAATTCAACATATTGTTAACATTAATAAGTTGTTGAGAGGTATACTATACTTAATAAGTCAACTCCCAACTCTAAGTTAAACTGAACTTCAGTCTAAAACAAGCATTTTTCTAAACTATTATACTCAGCTACTTTTCTCAAAAATATTTCCATATTTCCATTCTGACGTAAGGTTTTTTGTGTGAGATACAATAGTTTCATATTTTATTCCTAACAGAACTCATGCTGTACTTTTTTTCTCAAAATATATTTGATATATTCTGTGCAAAATGTTACGTTCTTTATAGGTATGTACCTTATTTTGAAAAACTTTATAAAATATAATTCCTAAAAACAACCTCAACATTAGACAATAGAGGAGGAAGAAACGTATCAGACAAAGCCTAATTTTTCACAAGAGAAAGTAAGTATGTTCTTAAAGCTCCAGTATTACATTCCTTGAAAAAACTCAGAATGCACTTTGGTCATTATTAAACACATTACAACATAGGCAAATAAAACAAAATGCTTTCTGTTGTTTGCTAGAGGAAGAAACTACATTACACAATGAGGCTGAATTGAGGCTGATGGAAAGGAATGGTTAAGAGCAAAGTGATATGACATGGCTCTGTTCTCCACACATTCCTGATTTTAAGATTATGATTTGGGGATCAGAACTGCACCAATCAAATAAATTATTTACAATTAATTATTTTAAATTTCCTAAAACATGGTAAAAATGTGAGGATATTCAACATGATACACTTTGCACCAAGAAAATTCTAGATTGTTTCAAATAAATTCTTTGTTTTAGAAAACCAAATGTTCAGCTAAAAAAAAAAAAATCACAAAAACATTTTATGTTTCATGTAATTCCTAAAACACTCTTGATTGTACAAATATAACAACTTAAATCAAGGCCCAATGTAAAATACTAATATTCGCCCTATTTACCTAACATGCCAACATGATAAATTCTCACTGGACAGTTGGCAAATTATTGGCAGGGAGGGGAGGTTAACTTTCTAGGTTAAAAGCATCTAAAATAGCCCTTATATAATGGGGGTCGGTGGGGAGAATGCACCAGATAGGTTTGTAGGATAGATTTGCGAGCTGAAGCTGTCTTTTCCGAAAATTTGGATATAGTTTTGTAACTAATAATCAGAGGAATATTTTATTGGTTGTTAACCTTATTCTTAAGTTGTTCATTTGAGTGTGGTATGAATAGCATACACTATAGTGTACCATAGGGAGAAAATTATTTTACTTGAGTAAACATAATGTACTTTAGTAATATCAATAGGCACTTCACTTGTGAGATGAGTACATACCTCACTCAAAAGGATACCATATCATGCCCTAGTACACTATAACATATCCCCTATAAAGATATGCATTAAAAGTAACAATTTTTAAAAGTGCACATTTTGAGCATGCACAGTTGGAGCTGTGCAAACAGCCCAGTATTTCAAATAAATACAATTATAACGAGTTAATTTTTATCAAAATATTTTACAGTATGGTAACCATTTACAATTATTGCTCTATTACGAGTTTTATCATCAAAGAGCACTTGTTGACCTACTATGTAATACCGTATATATTAATACTGAAGGGTGCTTAAACTGCAGCTTAATTAGTTTAGATCCTGGCATTGTTCCAAAATAATTCAAGAGAAACCCTGACTGAATCTTGATTTACCAAAGAAAATGCTGTATTTGTTTAGCTGAGTTCAATGCAATATTCCAAAGCTAAAGAATTTTTCATCAAGTAAGGCAAGTTCATGGCATTGATGGAGAAACAGTGCTTAGTAATGGCTTCTATTTTCAGAATTTGTTATTTTGCCAATTATTTATGAGCAATTACCAGGATCTCAAGTAAATGGGTATCAGTTTCATCACCCTTTCAACAACTAAGTACATCAATGCTTAAAAATAAAATATAAAGACTAAATGTAAAAAAACAGTGAAAAAGTAAAATAAATATAAGAATTGCACAAGAAAGTCTGATGTAAACACTTCAATTTCCCAGCTGAGACTCCTGAAGCAAAGAATCAGTGACTGCTTTCAGGCAGCTTAGTCAGTACTCTTATTCTGGAAAAGAGGCTACATCTTTTTTCTGATTCGTCATGATTTAATCTTCCACAGCTAGAGAGGAAAAAAAAAAAAATAGAAGTAGTGACCATTACAGTTTTAATATCAAAACTTAAGTTATATCATATAATACTACCTTTTGTTTAAATTCCATTCACCAACAGTGCAGGTTCTAATATTTAACTCCTTTACCCTTTAAGAACTCACCGTAAACACAAAGAGTAAAAATCAGATTTCTCTTGCTTTCTTTTATTGGGAAGTGGCAATATGCATATACCACTTGTTTAATATGATTACCCTACATCTTACTAACAGTTGTGCATATATTGGAGGATGTATATATTACTATATAGATAAATAATACAACTTTTGGCCAAAAATAGAAATAGGGCTCTTTTCTTAATCAACTGGATTCAAATTATATGAGTAAAAATAAATACCTCTACTTATCCTACACAAGAAGTCCTATTTGTAATATATTAATAGTAAATACTGTTCCAAATTATTAATAGCAGTTCCATCAGTATAAGCCATGAATATATATCATTCTTTGAAGTTAAATGTGAAATTATTTTCACTAATCGTATATAATCTTATCAAAATGACTCCATTACTGTGCATGTGAGATCTCCAAGAGTGAGAGGGTGAAGTAAGTGTTACAACAATGCAACAGGGGACTAAGAAACAAAAAATATGTGCAAGCTCTTACCTTTAAGTTAAATCCAAGCAAGTCACTGATAACACCAGAAACAGCTGACAGGATGACAACCTGGGTGATGTTGTAAAGCAGCGGATTCATTGTTAGCCCATATAATCTAAAGGGACTGTCCAATTCCTAGCAGAAGAGAAAAAAGTTAGCCCTGGATTCAACAAGAATTATCAGTTAAACTAATTCAGGGCAATATATGAGAATTTTAAAAAGTACTTTTCAAAAAATTATAAATTATGGATACTTTTAGAAAGGATAAACCTAGCTGAACTTGAAATAAGTAAATTTTAATAGTAGTTTTAATATTTTTAAGGCAAAAGTGACTTCTTTAAAAGAACTCTATAAACAAGTTTGTAACTCTAATTTCTGTCCCAAATGAATGACAGAGTATGAATGAATGAGTAAAGTATTGGTCTAGTCAGTAGCTAGGGCTAGAGAACATTTTGTAGTACAAAAGCTAGAATAGAAACTCAAAGAGCTCAACATCTTTTTGCAGAAGAATTAGAAACTTAATTAGCCAATTTTCTGGCAATATTAATATGTAAAAACTCCCCTTTGAGCCAATTCATTTTCAAATACATGAATTAATCAATCAATTGATTGATTCAAACATTTGAAGTTCTATTACATGCTAGGCCCTGTGCTAGCCTTTGAGAAGATTCAGTCCCTGAAGGACTTTACAGTTTAGTAGATGTGTAAAAAAAAATAATTAAAATATGAGAGTCCCATTACAGAGATGTGTATGAAAAGCAGTGGGGCCATAGAGGAAGGTGCTCCTGAAACTTTGTAGGTATTCTATAAAACACATAAGAACATGGCATATTTGAATTGCTACAGGTTGCTTAGCATTGTTAGAGCCGAAGTACAAGAGAGGAAGTACTATAAACTTATAAAGCTGGGTACTTAAGTAAGAGTTATTCTTTAGGAAAATCGTACAGATAGACTAACACTAATGGAATTGAAACACTAATGGAATTTCTCACATGCATGTGAGAAAGATCACTGGGCCAGCAATGTAGAAGACAGATTAGAGAGCAATGAGACCAGAAGCAGGAATGTCTATAAGGAGTTCAGTGTATCAAAAGCTCACATGAGAGACCCGGGTCTCACAAAGCAAAGTGCTGATGGGGAAGAGGGGATGAATTAGAAGATATTTAAGAGATTGAATCAATGGACTTCAGAATTTCTTGGCTGTTAAGAGTGAAAGAGAAGAAGGTAAAATCAACATTTAGTTCCAGGTTTTGGACTAGGAGACTATGCATGATCAAAAAGGATCACACTGTTGTGCTTTGTATTAGTTATTTTTATACTTCTCGCTACTCTGAGACCATAGCTGCTCATCAAGTCTTATCTTTGTAGCCCCCTCCTGTCTAGCACAGTGCCCACACTCTAAAGACATCCAATATACATGTATCAAGCAAACATAAAACTATCAATTCAAGGTATTTTTCCCATAGAGCATCTTATTAAAAAATGGAGTTTGCCTGTGTTATCTTGCTTATTATTTAAATGTCATCATCTTCCTCAGGATACTTAAAGGGATTTGAAAAAGAAGGCCATTGTAATTTCTTATTTTATTATATCCCCACCTACCTCCTCTGAACCCTTTCAATGCCTAATATACTGTGAGGTGTACAGTCTATACCCCATTCATACTTTTTAGTTGACTGAAGAATTAACTGTAATATTGAGATACAACAAATTTTATACTATTCTCTGAAAACTTATAAACTCTAAGAATTATATTCAATTGGTTATAGAAATTGAGATTTTAAAAAATATTTTTTTAAGAAAAGCATTACTAATACATACTAATACTCTAAAGCAGTGGTAAAAATATTTTATTACCCCCAAAGAGTTATTATTATGAGACCAAATACACCAAATTTTCTCTTGCTGCTTTTAGAAAACAAAATACATCAAAATTGTGTTCCCTTTATTGTTACCAAAATTGATTTAAAAATTGTTTACTGATGATACATACTTATCATGATGATTATGTAGTCCTACTTTTTAAGATAACTCAGGGCAAGCAGAAGACTACTTTGAGAAACAGAAAATGAGAAAATTTCCGACTTAACATCATCTTCTTTTCTGGTATCGATTTTAAGTTCCAGAAGGTATAAATTTCCAAAGAAGCCAACCTCTATAATACCCTATATATTATTAAAAGTCTTAATCTATAATTTTCAAAGAATTATTTAGATTACTTTTACAATGAGAAGTAAAATATAAATTGCATGAATGTGCCCAAATATAATTTGGAAACAATTTGAGTAATTACGAAAACCAAACACAAGGTAGGATCTATAAACAGAACAGTAAATACAACAACAGAACAGCATATTCTATATTGTATCTATTTTCAATTCTATTCTTACCTTTAGCAGTTTAGTAGCCAGTTTTAAAACATTATTCACTAATGTCAGTTCCTCTTTTTTGTTAGGTTTTTTCTCCATTTTCAAGTACAAGTTTATCTTTTATAAAAAAGAGTAAATAAAAATATTTAAAATCATAACACATACACATTTTTTAAAGGATTTGAAAGATATTCACTAAAATATTAACAGTGGTTCTCTGGGTACTGAATTTATGGGTGATTTTAATATTCTTTATTCATTATGGAATATTCCAAATTTCCTAAAATAAACCTACATTATTTTATAATAGGAAAATAACTGCTATTTAAAATAGTTTTCAAATGTAATCAAAAGCCAAACCAAAATGGAAAACTCGATGGCATTATTTAAAAGGAGAGACATTTTAATCCCGGAGGCAAATCAACTTAAAGAATGATAATTAGGCCAGGTGCGGTGGCTCAAGTCTGTAACCTAGCACTCTGAGAAGCTTGCTTGAGGTCAGGAGTTTGACATCAGCCTGAGCAAGAACAAGAACCCCATCTCTACAAAAAAATAGAATAATTAGCCAGGCGTGGTGGTGCACATCTGTAGTCCCAGCTACTGGGGAGGCTGAGGCTGGAGGATCGCTTGAGCCTAGGAGTTTGAGGTTGTAGTGAGCTAAGATGACACCACTGCAACTCTAGGCAGGGTGACAGAGCGAGACTGTCTCCAAAAAAAAAAAAAAAGAATAATTAGGATAAATCAATTGGTTTGTGATTTCTTATTTTAAAGGACGCTCAAAATATACTAGTATATTTTTGTTATCCATTCTGTAACAGATAATTCTGGGATGCCTGCCCTGCCCACAAGATAGTTCCATTTTTTGAAAAATGCTCTAACCTCAACCCTATGGAAGAAGCTGGTCTAGGCAACTGTGCTTATCCCACTTGACCTCACTTTTGCACCTCCAATCTGGCAGCCATGGCTTATTAGGCTGGGGTGTACTCCCAAACCAAAGCTAGTCAATGTACTGACTGGTGGAACTAACATAGTATCCGCCAGATATTACGGGAACACGAACGGAAAAGTTAGTGAAGCCCAAGCCAGAGCTTATGTTGAGGCAAATCCAAACCACATGTAAGCCAAAATTACAGGGTGTTAAGTCTACAGAGAGGCCACTGGAAGAAAGGTACAGAGAAGAGCAGAAATGAGAAACCATTAACCTCAGAGCAAGTTGGAGGAAGTGGCTGACTTTGTCCAATTCCACAAGGCCCAAGTATACTTTCTTAGAGATCTTTATCTTTGTTGGCTACTCTCTCCTTTCCCTTTAATTGAGCTTATTCAACAAGGTTATGATTCTTTAAAATCAAATTATCCCTAACTAAAATATTCAACAAGTTCATTGGCAGTAAATTTCTTTATATAATTCCTATGAAATGGTGAGAGAAAAATATTTAACAAATTCATACAAAATAAAATTAACCATCAAAATCAGTGCACTTTATTCTTTCTATTGAGTACAAATTCATACTTATTCAAATGTGGCTCTTGCTACACTGCAAAGCAAACATATCCCACCAATGGTTTAAAATTCATCATTTCTATAAATGGTACTTCCTTCTTGTTAAATGAAAATGGGACATAAAAAAAGTAGATTTGAAATCTGAATCGAGGCAGAAATACTGAAGAAAGGCTTGTGTCCCATCAAATTTTAAGTTTTGCTTTATAGCACAAATGACATTCATCAAATAAAACATGTTCCTAAAAATCAAAGTAAATGAAAACATTTTAACTTAATATGTACATTATATAGACATTAATTTATAGGATAATAGGCATGCATACTCACTTGTTCCGTAAGTAATATTGAGGTATTGCTATATTTTTTACTTGTTTCTGATCCAAGGGTAACAAATCTTAGGAGAAAAAGTGTTAAGGAGATGCACCAGATTACCAGTTCCCAGTTGTAGTGACAATCAAGGAAGATCTCATGCACATGAAGCAGCTGGAAGTGTATGAAAAAGGTAACATGAAGCACCAATGTGAATGAAACAATTTCTTTTTTTAAAAGAAATATTTTACCTTATACAAATTGTTCATAAATATAGCATTACATTTTAAAAACATTCCATCTATATTATGAACTATTTTAAGCACATCAGAATTACAGAGTATAATGTAATTAACGTCCATGGAGCCTCTACCCAGTTTTGTCAAATCTTAATATTTTGCAATATTTCTTTCAGATTTTTGAAAAATAAAACATTACACATTTAGTTAAAACTCCTTTAAACTTTTCTTTGATCATTTCTCTGCCCCACCCCAGAGGTAATGAATTTTGTATTTTTCTCTTCCATAAACATTTTTAAAGTTTAGCTACATATACATCCTTCACCTATGTCAATTTTTGTATTTTTAAAATTTATATGTTATCATATTATCTACATCATTCTTCAGTTTGCTTTTTATTCCACTGAACCTTGTTTTCAAGATTTATCCATGATAATACATTTAGCTCTAAATTTGTTCATTCTGATGCCTATAAAATATTACAGTTAAAAAACCCCATAATTTATTGGCCTACCCTACCAATTAACATTTATTTTGTTGCCAATTCTCCTTATTCTAAACAATATTGCAATAAACATTCTTATGTGTCTTCTTGTACAAACATGTAAGACTTTTTCTAGGAGTTAATATTTAGGAGTTAAAATGCTGGGTCCTTGGGTATTACATCTTCAACTTTATTAAATGTAATAAATTTGTCACTAAAACAGTTGTACCAATTTATACTCTCAGCACTGTATCAATTGTGTACCTTTGCCCTCATTTTTGTTAACACTTGTTATTATCCCAAAGCAGTATACCTTGCCCTCATTTTTGCTGACACTTGTTATTATCCAACTTAACATTTGTCAATCTGATGGGTATAAAACGTTCTCTTATTGTTTTAATCTTACTTTTCCTGATACTTAGGGAAGATAAGTATGTTTTATATGCTTATTGGTCACTGAGTTTCCTCTTCTGTGAGTGACTTTTTTATATTCTTTTGTTGTTGTTGTTTTGAGACAGGGTCTCACTCTGTTGCCCAGGCTGGAATACAGTGGTATGAACATAGCTCACTGTAGCCTCAAAGTCCTGGGCTCAAGCAATCCTCCTGCCCCAGTGTCCTGAGTAGCTAGGACTACAGGTACGCATCATCACGCTAAGCCTATCTATCTAGCTATTTATTTATAGAAACGGGTTCTCACTATGTTGCCCAGGCTGGTCTCAAACTCATGGCCTCCAGTAATACTCCTGCCTCAGCCTTCAAAAGTGCTGGGATTACAGGTGTAAGCCACCATGCTTGGGCCCCTTTTTATATTCTATATCTACTTTTTTCTATTAGGTTGTCTGTTTTATTTTTTGTTTTATAGAAGTTATTTATATATTCGGAATAACAATCCTATTTAAGTCATATTTTCCCAGTATCTTTTCCTAGATTCTGATTTGTTGTTTATGCTGTCTTTTTTAGCACATAAAATTTTAATTTTTATTTGTGACCAAATTAAAAATTTTGTTTTTCACATTTAGATCTTTAATCTTTACGGATCTTTAATCTTTAAGATTAAGATCTTTAATCTTTATGGGAACAAAACTGATTTTTTTGTGTTGATGTTGAATCTATTTCTGTTCATCTTGATCTTCTAAAAAATGTATCATATTTTTAATAATGTGTCTGTAAAGTCACTTGGATGTTCTATATATATAAGCATATAGTCTATGATTTTTTTTCTTTCTGAACATTATACCATTTATTTTTTTCCTGTCTTTGCTGACTAGTGCCCTCCATCAAAATGCTGCCTAGAAGAAGTAGAGAGGGTAACTTTGTCTTACTCCTTTATATTTTATAGCACAGAGTATATCCTAAGATACTTTTGTATCTCCTGACTAATCTTGGCCACTGCACATTCTTTTTCAGAGCATGCAGCAGTCAAGTCACAGTGACAATTCAGAGATGAGAAATTTTTAAAAAACATTTAACGTGAATAAATCAGCCATTTGTGGAACAATTTCATAACTCATAAGTTGTTTAGAGAAATAATCAGAAGGATTCCAAGGAAAAATTAATTACTATATATTTAGTCAACAGATATTTGAGCATATATGTTCACTGCTCATGACAGAAAGATAAGATGTACTTATTAATTCTACTGAAAGAAATAAACTTCAAAAAGCCAGTTTCGAAACTGGCCTACTAACTAGGCTTACTTATATTGTTACTTTGATTATTTATTGTTAGAAAGCCTTCTGAAATTTAATATATATATCTGATTGTTTAACTTCTACAAGAAACAAGTTAACTCACCTGGGCACAACAGATAAATACAACTGAGATAGTCAACAAGAAAGCAGATGAAACTATTACATCAACTGATCGCTGAGGACCTCGACGCTGGGTGGGGGGAAAGAAAACACTTTTAAATATATTTACTAATTAGCACCTAATTTCCATGCTTTCAATTAAGGTGTTGATCCATCACTGTTGAGCTGATCATAATTTACAATGCTGAAAATGTACCTAATCTGTCAGATGGATTTTAATTATACAGTGTTATTATTTCTTGAGGATTTGCAACGGAGTGAAAATGGAGTCTTATAGCATTGAATTTTTAGCATAACTTTCAAATATTTCATTTTATCAAATATTAATTATTTATTCAACAAATGTTTCTTAAGCACCTGTTCAGAACACTTTGTTAGGTGCTAGAAATACAGTAGAGCAGGGGTCCCCAACCTATGGTGAGTTGTATAATTATTTCATTATATATTGCAATGAATATAGAAATAAATAGAAATAAAGTGCACAATAATGTAATGCGTTTGAATCATCCTGAAACCATCCCCCTTCCCCAGTCTGTAAAAAAATGGTCTTTAACGAAAACAGTCCCTGGTGCCAAAAAGGATGGGAACACCTGCAATAGAGAACAAAAAAGACATGGTCTCTCTACTTTTATAGGAACTAGCAGGGCAGTGAGGCAGCAAGCTCGTGATCAAAGATTTTTGTGATAAATTGTGATGAATGCTATGAAGGAAAGGTATAGGGTGCTTTGAGAAAACTGTCAGGGAGACTTCATTGATTTGAGGCTTAGGAGTGTGGGTCTGGGAAGATCTCCCTCAGGAAGTAATATTTACTAATATTTACTAAGGGGCAGGGGCAGGGGCAGGATGGCACATGAGAGTGTTCTAGGCAGAAGAAAGAGCATATGCAAGAGCAAAAGCAGAAGAAACACAATGCATTGAAAGGAATGAAGCAGTCTAAGGTAGCTGGAATGCAGCGGGTGAGGGAGGAAAGTGTTTCAAAATGAGACAAGAGAGACAGGTGGATAAGGCAGGACCTAGATCATGAAGAGCATTATAAACTCTGTTAAGATTTTGTGCTTTATCATAAGAGCAATGGAGAAATTCCAAAAAGTTTTAAGAACCGTATGGTCAAACCTGCATTTTTAACTGAAGAAAGTATTGAAAGGAAGAAATATGAACGCTGGAAGGCCAGTTAAGAGGCAACTGTAGTAGCCCAATGTAGAAGATGATTGATGGTTTCAATGAGGGAGGTGCAAATGGAAACAAGAAGAAGACAATGGATTTAAGATATATTTGGAAGCAGAAAGAGGAATTGGTGATAAATTAGATGCCAGAGATTAATCAAGGATAGATAATTCCTAGGTCTGAGTTTACACATTTCCTTCACTGAAGCGTAAGCTTGTAAGGATAGGGACCTTCACCTCATCAGGAATGAATGGCATGGATGGATTCTCACTAAGCTAAGTATAAAAGATTATATTCATTCCTCCATACAACAGAAATGTCAGTGAGAAAAAAAATAATCCATGCCAATTTGTGCTGTTTCCCAATGGAGTTGAATTCAACCAATTAAATTAATAAACAAACATGAATTTTTATTATAAAATATAAGGCTAAATAGTACAAACTTTTTTATTTCTTTCATTGTTATTTCAAGATAAAAGACATTAAAGATCTAAGTGTGTCAGAGGACAGTTTGTCTCTGGGTCAACTTTACTAAGACACTGACAGTGTTTTGAATGAACATCATTCAAAGTTGCATCATTACTCTAAATATAATGGAATTCACTGCTACTTAATGCAACAAAAAATAATCCTGAGAAAAAGTGTTTTCCTAAAACTAATTCAGATGTTTTCTTTTTTCCTTCATAGTTTTTTAAGGAAAATTAGTAAAAAGATTAAAGGAAAATAATGACATTAAAAGAATGACATAGAATTTGTAAGCTAAAATTTTAAGATAGTAATAGGTTACTACAATAAGGAAACTCATTGGTTACAGATTATTTTTTTAAATTCTTTTTTAAGTAGTGTGCTCCCTCTGCTGGCCTGTGATAACCAGTACAGGTAGAAACAAAATCCTTAATCCAGCTTTTGAGTAAGTAGAAGCTGGTGACAACAAATCTAGAGACACATACATATTGACAAAGAAGTTGGAACTGTCAGAGGGAGCTGGCATATTAAGAGTACTTTCATCACTACCATTCTACCTTAAGATAGGAACGGAGAGATAGCCACATTTTTATATTCTGTACTTTCTTCAACCGGAAATGAGGAACCTCAGATTTTCGAGCCCTCCTTGCAGATGTTAAATGTCCAAAGAGTTTTGCAAAAAGTAATCGCTAAAAAAGATTAAGATGAGGATTAATTTTCAAGTAGATTACCAAAGAAAAACAAAAATCAACAAAATATGGATTGTTAAGATTTTATTTGGTTATGCACCATAAAAGCAAAACAGAAAAATAATTAAGTAAAAATGATTTAATGAAATACTAAAATATTTTGGGAATACTTGAATATTATGAAAAGGATAAGTTATTTTCTATTCAGAAATCTGTATTAGTATTATACCCACCTGTTTATAAGTTCTTTCTGCTACACAGAGCAAAAAAAAGAAAATCCACACAAGAGACACACGAACCACAAAACTTATTATAACCATAGAAAGAACTATGACATCTTCATTGGAACCAAAAGCAATCATATAAAGTTCTGAAGCAGAATGTGCTGTGAGTTGTTCCAAGTCTGTAGCTTGAGAGAGTCGGAAAACAAATGGAGTTAAACCCAGGATTAGAGAGATTGCATTTCCAAAAATCTGGTATCCTATTCCTGGTATATGGTTGTTTACCTTGAGGGAGCCAGGGGGAGAGAGGAAAAAAGAAAAACAAATTTATACATAAATTTTATCTATAGTAATTCCTATTAAGCATTATTTTATCTATATGAGAGTAATATGAAATCATTAAATTATATTAGTTTTAATACATGAATAATGAAATCTGAATTCCATTCAAGTTTGAGAGCCTACTACACATAAAAAATTAATTCTTCAGTTTTCAAAAACAATTCATTATCAGATCTCTAATTCAGTAAAAGGATGACAAAAGGACTAACTATCTCAGTCTTATCCAGATCTAGAAAAAAAAGTGTCTCTATTTCAGAAGTTAGAAATATTCACAAATACTATAATATTAAAGAGAATGAGATCTCATATCCACCGAAGTTTAATTTGTTTAAAAAAACCCTAGAATTATACTTATTTGATAAATTTATAGCTTGTGTTTTTCTTTGAAGTGTCTAATACACAAATAAAGGTAAATAAATGTCTTCTTAAACTCTAAAATCATTTTAGAAGAGAGATGAAAGAAGGGGGAAGAAATTAAATAGAGGGGAAAAAAGGTAAAAGAATTATAAAAATAGAATTAGAAATGAAATAATGGGAAAATATAAGAGTTTCCAACATGCTAGCTTAGTAGAACTAAAATGGATGTTGAATATCATGTAGCTAATTTTTTATATTATGCATTAGATAAATGAGACTATTCTAAGTTAAGTGATCTGCTAACTTACAGACAGTTAAGTTATAGAGTACCAACTAGATGCAAGTCTCTGGAGACTCCCTAGTTAGCTGCTTTTAATTGCGCATGCTGATATATGTAACAGGAAGTATTATTAATTCCTAGACCCGGTTATTTTAATTCCTGTCTTACATAAAGTGTAGACAAGAGTTTTAGCATAATGATGTACCAAAGAAATTTAGAATTGCATGTTAGATCATGCCTAACTGTCCAGAGAAATCAGTAAATAAAAGTAACTGTCTGATAAAAGAAATAACAGAAAAGCAAAACCATAGTATTTGTACTATACTTCTTCAGACTACTCAAGATTTTTACCACTATTTGCATTACTTCTATATGTTTAAGCAGGCAAGCAAGCATTAACATGAATGCAAATTTACTAGGTTGTTTTTTTTTTCATGTTTTAGATACTAATATATAAATGAACCAGTAAGGATGATGCAAACAGTAAGTCTTCGTCAACACCTGTATACATCTAGCAGCTCCTCAGATTTATCCACTGAAAGCAAAAGAAAGAGTAACATAAAAGAGGAAAATTTTAGATTGTATCATCTATTATAGGCCAGAGGCATGAAAACTCTAGTAGATGAGAGTGGTTTAGGGACAAATCGCTGTTTAAATCAGATGAAACCAAATACAAATAACCTTTTTTTAGCGTGAAAAAATGAGGTGAGTAGGTCATTAATATAACATTGCAGTAATTATTTTATATTGGTAATCATTAAGTCTTACAATTTAACTAAAAGAATAAAATTTAAAAACTCACTCTGTTCATTATCATTCCACTGATTTCAAGTACAGACATGTCTGCTTTCTTACAGTCATTGCCTTCCCATACTATAGCACTTATTTTTTCTAATCCTGGGTGGGAACTATGGAGCCAGGGCAAATGACTCTATAAAAAATAAATGCAAATTGGTGAATATACTTATCACATTTCATAAATAAAACATGTATATATGAAACTATATATATCCCTATATACACAATTTTACACTAAAAATAAAAATTGCTGACTACATTTATCATATTTTATAAATGGAACATGCATATCAGTATATAGCTATATCTATACACAATTTTAATGATGCTAAAATTCTATCTTAAAATTAGTATGTATACTGAACAGATGTCACAAGAAATTACACATTGTAAAAATGTTTAACAACTTTCTATAACAGGTATTAGGCAACCTAGTCATACACATGACACATTTTAGTATATTTAATATAGTAACATATTAAAAAATACACTAAAATGTGTCAGCAAAAGTACTTGGTTGTCAGTCTACACAGCTACCAGTATACTAATGTTATTTAAAATGAGTATCAGATTGTTCATACTGATCATTGTCCAACTTATGATCACTCAGTTCAAAGCTGAGATTTGAACCTCTAGTGATGTAATCTCATCCTGAAAAAGATTCCTCCTTATATACTTACCTTTAATATCTGATTTGGTTACTTTTCTGATAATTTAATCAAGTATTTCTCTAAAGGATCAGTTTAACTTTTCTTCCAGACAGAGCAAATATTGCAAAGCAGAAACACATAGAAATAGAAGTATTCTCCAAAGTAGAATAAAGTATCTCTCAATGTTTCAAGGAATTAAAAAAAAATGAAAATTTTAGTATGAAGGATCAGACGCTTAAGTTTGTGGGGAGTTTTTTGGTTTTTTTTTATATTTATAATTAAAAGAATAAAACTTCAAAATAGAATTGCTGGGATAAAGATATCAACAAAATTAATGAAATACTAACTTTTACATAATAACACTTTGAGAGAAGAAGTAACAGTTAAGAGATTAGAACCAGACTGGGGACAATTTGTTTATATTACAGTATTTCTAAATTATAATTTTTGGGGTTGGGTTTTTTTTTTTTTTGAGACAGAGTCTCCCTCTGTCACCCAGGCTAGAGTGCGGGTAGAGTCATCACAGTTCACTGTAATCTCAAACTCCTGGGCTCAGCAACCCTCTTGCCTCAGCCTCCCTGAGTAGCTGGAACTATAGGTGTGAGCCACCTCATTTAACTAATTTTTTTATTTTTTGTAGAGACAGGGTCTCACTCTTGCTCAGGCTAGCCTTGAACTCCTGGCCTCAGGCAATCCTCCTGCCTTGGCCTCCCAAAGCATTAAGATTACAAGTGTGAGCCACTGTGCCTGGCCTATAACTTAATCAATAGATCTCTGACATTCTAATACTCAAATTTTATAACATGTTTCACTAAAATAACTTCTAACAATAAACAGAATAATCGACTCTAGTTACATTTATTATCTGGAGGATAAAAATGTGACTAAAATATGGTAAAGAAATATTTCTGTAAACTTAAGAATATATAACACTTTCCTCTAGGGGGAGTAAAGTTGCACTGATTTGTTTCATCTGAAGTTTAATAATAATAATTCAATAATATGTAAGAAAACAGAGTTGGGAAATTTTTATCTTTTCCAAAGATACAGGATTTTAATATACATTAACTTTTATAACACGTATTTCACTATTTGAGGGACTTAAGAGCTCTGAGATACTAGTTCTTAACTACCAACTTAATTCTTCAAATGATGTTTCCTAATTTATTCCCAAACAAAATATTCTAGTTTAGGATAGAAATAATTTGCACCAAAATATATATCAAAGTTTCTCTGGAAATTTAATAATTGTGAAATATAACAGAAGCAAAAAGCCAGAAACAAGAAGTACGAAAAGATGAATGGAAAGAATGTCAAGCCTGAGAGGCAACAGATTTCAACCACTGACTTATAGATTTCTTTTTTTAACTGTCAGTCTGTAACAGTGAATTAAAGGTCTTCCAATTACATGAAGAAAGGAATATCAATACCAAGAAGGTCCATCGAGAGACAAAAATAGGAAATCAAGAAGTTCTTCACTGTCCTTCCAAAGTACTCATTTTGCCCCCAGCTACCGTTCCAATTACTCTAACCGGCATTTGATATCATATTCTTATTTTTAGAAAAGCAAAAAGCAAGATAGCAATTAGAAACTGGTGAATTTAAAAAGGTTAATTAAAAGAACGTTATATCTTTGTGTGTCAAATGTATATTGAAAAACAGTCTTCTGGAAACCTGTACTGCTTGTAGTGTGCAGAGAGCAGCATCACATGAAACACTTTTTTTAAAGGCTCAGTAAAAATGGAACAAAGAAAGCCATTTTATAATTTTATCACATAGGTTCTTCTAAATACATTTCTAACTAAACTTTAGAATTCTGTTAATGACTATTCTTTATTCTCATCTAAAGTCTCAACTGCTTTGTTCCTTGTTCATTCAAAATTGCCTGAAAACCTTAACACTTAGATAGTGGGATGTTTTATTTCAAATAAATTCACCATGACAACAACTTGACTGGTATTTCTAACTGTGGGAATGTAGCCATTTAAAGCTTTACCTACTAAAAAACGCATTTCACTTGAAAATAGCTTTATATCTTATTACATATTCAGCCATGACTAGAGGACAAAATTTTTCTCCTGCAGAAATGTTATAATTACTATTTACAAAGAATATAAAACAAAATAGAACTACGAATTTGCGAATATTCTGATTAGAACACACTAATTCAAATGCTCAGTGTTTCTTCTTGAGGAGAGTTTTCTTCATCTTTATGGTGGGCAGAAAAGGGTCCTCCAAACCTAACAGACTTTGGTCAAACAAGAAAAAACCTGATAGCTTTTCAGTAAAGGGAGCTAATTTCCATTACTCATCTATTAGTAAAATTAAAAATACGAGCTTATGTTTTAGAAAGTCTGAGAATAAAAAATGCGTATTAAATCATGTCTTTAATTCAAAAGCAAAACCAATAGAAGCCTAGGATACCACAATCAGATATGCAGAGTGGAACATATAAAATGTTTATCCTACCAAAAAAGGAGCAGAGTGGTGTGACAGAATCAGGGGCAATTTGTTCTGCATAGACATCATAAAACAATTTTTAAAATCATTTAAGAAAGGACTAATTGGCATGTTTGGAAAAAACTTAAATTTTGTTTCAGGCACTTAACTAATATCTAATGATACCTACTATGACCAGGCTCTGTGTGATACAACAATGAGCAAAAAACACATGGTCCTTGCTTCTATGCTGTTTATTGCTGTCTCTGGGAAAATAGCTCACAGGCATGTCAACCTCAACCTCAAATGCAGTTACTGGTCTCCGTGACTTAGATAAATATGCAAATGACTCATTTAATACCTTATGCTCTCATGGATTGTTCATTGTTTTTTCATTTCTTCAGTTCCAGGGGAACTTCAGCTACTCCCATGGCCACATCCCAGACTCTGCTACTATACATAACTGCTCTACTTGGGAAATGAATCTTCCACCACAACTTCCCATCTTATTAGGTCTCTCAAACCTTCAATTCTAAAACACTTGCTCCCTTGAACACTCCACTTATCCTTCAATTTATTGTCTCTTCCTTCTCAATCTAACATGTCTAGATTCCCACCAGATCCATCATTTCAATCATCTTCTCTCCTGATCCTTGAATAGCAACTATTAATTGAGAACCTACTCTGTGACTCTGGGCATATTACTCAACTTTGAGACTCAATTTTCTCATCTATAAAAATAAATTACATTGCCATTGGTTATAGAGATTACATGAGAGAATGCATCTAGATTACTTTGCACAGTGCCTGGCACATAGCAAATGCTTATTAAATGTTAGCTATTGTCATGATTATTATAACTACATTCCAGAAAGTGTCTCTTAACTGTGTGGAATAGCCAACTACAAATTCATGGTTTCAGATTCTAGCTGGACCCTCAACAATGTGGAAATGTGATTCTTTTAATGTATTCACTGGCTTTAATGCATGCACACACATACTCTCAGTCCTCTATTTCCACTCCCTACAAATGATAACTTCAAGTCTTCACTACCATCTACAAGACCCCTATTGTATCACCTCCCTTCTTATTGTCAACAGACCCCTGGACTCTTATATTTTGCAGAACAGAGATCATTCAGCAATAACTCTCTTATTGTCTTGATGCTTCATGTACTCATACTCCCCCTGTCTTAGCAGAGGATGTGTTGTTCTTCTTGCTGCATGCTAAGCTCCCTTATTACACTTCCTCTCCAAAATCCTGAGAAACCTCATGCCACCAATCAACAACTTTTTCTCCTGTACCTCTTCAGTTCTTCTCTACTGATTTTCTCCTATGTATATAAATGTGCCCAAATATCTCACATATTAGGGAGTGGTGACCAAAACACTCCTTCAACTCTTTTTCCCTAAATACTACTTCATTTCCTACAAACTTTCACTGCCATGCTTTTTGAACCTCATTCCCCATTCTCACTCCTCAACTCCCTGTAGCAAAGCTTCTTTTCCCCTGATGCTTTTCCTGTGGCTGAAGCCAAAACCAATGGATTTATATTTTTAATTGAAACATATTAATCAGATACAGAATGATAATAACTGCTGGCTTTATCATATTTTAACTTTTTCCCTTATTTGCACCAGATATTTAATAAGTGAAATGTTATAGGTAAACTTGAGAGCTACTTTGTACACTTCCCGCTCCATTCCCTTCCTTTATTCCCCAGATATATTATCCTAGATTTAGGTTTATAATTCCTCGGCATGTCTTTACATTCTTACTGAATATGCTTTTAGCCATAAACAATATATAATATAGTTTTGCACGTTTCAAAATTTTATATAAATAGCATGCCGTATGTATTGTTCTGCAACTTGGTTTTTTCACTTAAAATTATATTCACAAGATTTATGTTGATATATGCAGCTCAGTTCATTCAATTTCATTGGTCTATATTGTTTTATCACATGGCATGATTTATTAATTCTACTATTTTGGCTATTACCTTTTAAATTTTCACTATCATGTACAATGTAATGAACTTTTTTTTGTCTCCTTGTGACCATCTTCTAAAGTTTCCTTGAGATGGGATAAAGGGTTTTAGAGTATGCAAAACTTCAACTTTACTACATAGTGATAAACTGCTCTCTCCAAAGTAGTCGTGCACATTTATACTAATATCAGCATTTAATAAGAGTTCTTTCTTAATATTCTTGCCAACACTGAAATTTATCAGGTTTTTATATTTTGACAATCTTACCAATATGAAATGTTATTTCCTTATTCTAATTTATTCTTATTCTAATTTACATTTCCCTGAGTACTATAGCAAGGCTGACCATCATTACTTGTATTTTTTATTAGCCATTCAGGTGGGTTGCTGTTCACATCCTGTTCATTTTTCTATTGAGTCATTTTTTTTTTTTTTGAGACAGAGTCTCGCTCTGTTGCCCAGGCTAGAGTGCTGTGGTGTCAGCCTAGCTCACGGTAACCTCAAACTCCTGGGCTTAAGCATTCCTCCTGCCTCAGCCACCTAAGTAGCTGAGACTACAGGCATGCACCACCATGCCCGGCTAATTTTTTCTATATATTTTTAGTTGTCCAGATAATTTTTTTCTATTTTTAGTAGAGATAGGGTCTCACTCTTGTTCAGGCTGGTCTCGAACTCCTGACCTCGAGTGATCCTGCAGCCTCAGCCTCCCAGAGTGCTAGGATTATAGGCGTGAGCCACTGCACCCAGCCAAGTCATTTGTTTTTTATTTATTCCTCTGTAGGAGTTCTTTATGTGCTCTGAGCAGTATCATTTTGATAGTTAATGTGTTGGAAATATCTTTTCCCAGCCTGTGGCTTGTCTTTTAACAATGTTTGTGGTTTAATTTGTAGCCAAAGTTTTAAATTTTAAATTTTAAGATATTCAAATTTATTTCAAATTTATCAATCTCCCCATGTTGGCTGTTTGTGCTTTTCATATCTTGCCTTAAAAAGTCTTCTTTAACATGAAGTAACAAAAATTTTTCTCCTATATTTTCTTCTAAATATTTTTAAGTTTTACATTTTCACATTTATTTATCTAGCACTTTTCAAAACCTATCATTTAATGATGAAATCTTGAAAGGGTTTCTATTAAAGGCATGTACAAGACACAGTGCCCATTATCATTGCTTTTTCTATCAAAATCCTATCTGTGTGTTTGTTTGTCTGATTGCTTTTGGTTGGATTTAAACTGATTGAATAAATTTTCTTCTATGAATAATCATGTGACACACAACCAGAGTCCATCCTTTCCCACTGATTTGTAATATATTATAAATTATAAGCATGTGTCTATTTTTCGGTTTTCTATCCTGTTCCATTGGTCTATTTGGTATACACCTATACCACATTATCTTAAAGTATTAAAGTTTTTATGTCCAAAAGGGACAGTCCCCTGCTGTTATTGAAAATTATTTTTGCTGTTCTTGATATTTTGCTTTTTTTTTGAGATAGAGTCTCATTCTGTTGCCCTGGCTAGAGTAAGTGCCGTGCCACTCACTCGTGGCAATCTCAAACTCCTAGGCTCAAGCAATCCTACTGTATCAGCCTTCCGAGTAGCTGGGACTACAGGCATGCACCACCATGCTCGGCTAATTTTTTCTTATATTTTTAGTTGTCTAGATAATTTCTTTCTATTTTTTTAGTAGAGACAGGGTCTCGCTCTTGCTCAGGCTGGTCTCGAACTCCTGAGCTCAAACAATCTGCCCGCCTCGGCCTCCCAGAGTGCTAGGATTACAGGTGTGAGCCACCGTGCCCGGCCGGTATTTTGCTTTTTAACATGGATTTTCAATCAGTTTAAATCCAACCAAAAACAGACATGCTGATAGGATTTTGATAGAAAAAGCAGTGATAATGGGCACCGTCTTGTACATGCCTTTAATAGAAACCGTTCCAAAATTTCATTGTTAAATGATAGGTTTTGAGAAGTGCTATATTTGTGTACCCCTCTGCCCAAATAATATGTTGAAGCCTAAATCCCCAATGTGATGGTGTTTAGAGGTGGGGCCTTTGGGAAAAGAAGACAACAGAGGTCCGTCTTTCTGCAATGTACGACACAAGGGAAGATGGCTGTTGTAAACTGGGAAGAGGGCCTTTACCAAGAACCCAATCACGCTCACACCCTGATCTTGGACTTCCAGGCTCTAGAACTGTGAGCAACAAATGTTTGCTGTTTAAGCCACTCAGAATGGTATTCTGTTATAGCAGGAGGTTCTTTGATGGCTACCCTTTATAAGATTAAGGGAATTCTCTTTTTTTCCTCCAGTTTTCTAAGCATTTACTTGGTTTTAATGACAGGATTTGATGAGGAGTTGGATAAGAGAGAGAAGGTGAGGAAGAGTGAGGATTTTAAATGACCACCAAGTTTCTGGACTGGTGAGTGGATGAATGGAGATGCCATTATCCAAGACCTTGAGTGCAATAAGAAAAACAGATTTATAAGGGAAGATTGATTAAATTTTAGGTACTGGTGGGACATTCAAATAAAGACATTCTATAAAAGTGTGCTGGCCAATCTGAGGAGTAACCTACTCAGATGTGGCTATTCAGCATTTGAAATATGGCTAGTCCAAAAGGAGATGTGCTATAAGGGTTCATGTTGGATTTTGAAGATTTAGTATAAAAAAATGTAAAATATTTCATTAATATTTTTCATATTAGTTATATGTTGAAGTGATAATATTATGGGTTAAATAAAACATTAAAATTAATTTCCCCTCTTGGAAAGTTTTTAATGAGGCTACCAGAAAATTTAAAATTATATCTATATGACTCTCATTATATTTCTATTGGATAGCATTACTAGAGGTGCTTGGAGATACAAATTTGATATTTATGAGATATAGATTTGTGAATATAATATCATAGGTGGAATTTAGACCAAGGTGTATATAAATCTGACCATGAAGTATGTTAAGTAAAAAAGGTACTAATGCACCTGAAACACAGTTTGATTTACAAAACTTCATTTACCAGCAACTTCTCAGGAACATACACAACCACAATATAAATACTGAGATACTATGTTTTGATGAAGCCAGACCACAGCTCACATAAAAACAAAAAAAATTTTAGGAATATTATTTAGTCAAGTGTAAGCTTTTTCTTTACCTCTGTAAAATCTGAACATATATTCAAAGGAGCTTGACTGAGAGGTCCACATAACCCATAACTATAAACCAACCTGATGAAAAGGGTCGTCTCTATATTCTTTTTTCACACATGGATTAATCTGAGGATTTTCCACATCTGTCTCACTGGTACAAGATGAACGGCATTCTGCACAATGTAACAAGTCTTCCCATAATATATCTTCTGTTTCAGATTCTGGCCTTGTACTCTCAGAATCCTGTCTGGAACTTGAACAGCGAGAGCTGCAACTAGTACCCGATTTAGGGGCATCCTGAAATCAAGATATTCTTTGACATTAATACAATTTATGTACCCTTTCCAACTCAAAGGATTCTATCAGAACCATATATTGTTACTTTTTGCAAAAACAACAAATACACCGTCAAAAGACAGTGAAAGAGATAGCAAAACATTAAAAAATATATTCATTTTTAAGCAGTAACAAAAGGCCCTTGTATCAAAATTTATTTGATTTCATATTTCAGCTCAGATGATACTTTGCATGCAATGGTTGTGCCTATTTTCTCTTAAATTTTGATTTAAATTAATTTAAAAGAATTTTTACTGAATAAAGAATGGTTAATAACCATCCTTAGAACCAAATATGTTCAAATCTTTGGATTTCTTTTTAGCCATCCTCTGTAACTAAGATCTGTCAATTACACCTTTAAAATGCTTTGTATTATCCCTTTGTCTTTCCCAGGCTATCGCCAGAGTTCAGACTTTATCATTCATACCTTCATTGTCATAAGCACCTCCTAACTTATTCCTGCCTAAAAGGCCTTCTCCTTCTTTCTAGAGTAACTTTCCTAAAGTGCAGCTATTCTTTCACTCCTCTAACCAAAGTCTTTCCCTGGTTTCCCTCACCTCTCCTTCAAAAAGTTCAAATTCCTTCACTGCACATGCTTATCTTTGTATGTGCTATTTTTTGATTTTGTCTTCTACCTAATACCATAACCTTTTCCTCCAGTGATATTGGGCTACTCCCTAGCCCCTAAATATGGCTTGCTCTTTGCCACTCTAGCCTTTGATTATGTTCCTATCTCTTATCATTAATCCCGCTCTCCTTTAAAGAGACGTTGAAAATTAAATGAGCATGGTAGCTTTTAATCCAAACTTGGCACAAAGCAGGGACTCAACAAATGTTAGTTTAAAGCCACCTACCTAGAATGATCATTTTGTCCCTGAAGTAAGTTATTATCATTTATCTTTACTTGACAATAAATTTTGCATTGCTTTCCAGAATCTAATATATCGTCTGTCTCAATTAAATGTTCATGTATTTCGTGTTCGCAAATAGACTGCAACTGTCAAATACACCATAAGTCCATGAAAGACAGATTTTTTTTTTTGGCCATCCTTACTACAGGTACCGAAATATCCTGAATAAGGTACATTATACATTATTGATAATTAATCTGTTGATATTAGACTGGGGCACATGAATCCATATTTAGTGTATTGACAGAGTGATTCTGAGAGAAAGGCTGTTTGTTTAGGGAGAAGTAAAAACATTTTTTTAAAAGAGATGAACAGGAAAATGAATAAAGAAATAAAAAGAGAAAATAAAGAAAAAAAGGGCAAGAATCAGTCTGCTTTGTTTTAGAAACAAAACTCCGAAAATATTTCAGATTCAGTAATGTCAACCAGATTCCTTAAAGTATAAGAAGTTTTCATTATAACAATTGTCATTAGATAGCAAGGCACAGAAAATATTAAGTTTTCAGTAATTGCAAATTTGACGTTTTTGTTAAAGCTAGCTTATTATCTATCACTAACTTATGATGCAGACTTATTAATCAGATTCAGAAATAAATTAAGGATTAAAGGCCTGATTACTGTTTAACTGAAACTAATGACTTATTTCGGGGATAAGGAAATATCTATAATTCTTCGTAAGTGTTTTTTGCCAAATACTGATTAATAAGTGGGCCATTTTACAAATGTAAAATCTAAAAATTATTGCCCATAATGGCTTACATTTCAAACAGAATTTTATCTGCAATATCTGTGATGAACAGCTACTTTGAATTTTACTACAAACTGTTGAATAAAGTCTAAAAATAGGAAATTTTACAATTGAAGAAAATTGTTCAAGTTAACCACATTTTGGTTTGCTCTGCTCATTTCCAATCTTTAGACAGATAGCCAAAACTGAACTTATCAAATTTAGAGGACACACAGTATTTATTTCAAGGGAATATGCATTTATAAAATAAATGCTCTGTGCTAAGCTATTTATGTACAAGCATATTTAACCCTAACAATCTGAAGAGGATGGTCTTATCTCCCCATTGTATGGATGCAGAAAAGACTCTTGAGAAGTTCAATATTTTTCCCAAGGTCATTTAAATGATCTTACTCCAAGCCCACGGTTTCTTCATTATGCTTCCTACTTACCAAATGTTACCTTTATTAGATGAAAAGTTAATCTACAATTGAGAATAAAAATTGGAAAACACTTACAGAGTTGAACAAAGACAGGACAGAGCAGGAAACAGGATAAATGCTTAAAAGAACCTATCAGTTCCCCAGGACACCTCCCGCATCCCAGATAAGCAAGTAATCCCACCACTGTCCTCCCAACAGGAGACTGGAAGGAGCCAACCAGATACAGTATTAATAGATAGTAAAAAAGGGCAAAAACAAGGGGATTAAACAAAAGTCTACACATTAAATGAAAAGATTTCCCACCTCCTCCCTAGTCTGCTTGGTGCCAAACACCATGGCAGCCTGTTTTATTATCCCCCACCCCCATTGCACCAGAAGATTGGATGATTCTTCCTGAAAAACTAGAAGCCCCTAAAAAGTTTATTGATAGATACTGCCTGCCATCTGGAAGGCTTACAACAAATGGCTCTCTTCCTCACCTCTCATATCGTACAGTGAAGCTCACCAGTCCCACTCATGCACAAAATGCTTCCCCAACGGATATTTTGTTCATTTCTCTTTGTTTATCAGTTGGAGTACTTTTATAAAGAGAAATTAAAGTTCAAACTATTCTCTTTGGCTCCTGAGTCCTTCTAAAAAGACCTTAGTAGTCTTTAACAGCTTCCTTGCTCTCTATCGAATCAAGAGGTTCCCAGGTCATTTTGTGTATTTCTTGCAACAGTCAGGAATCAGGAATCAGCTATTTCTTCAAGAAGCCCTGTTTTTTTGTTTTGTGGGTTTTTTAAGTGATAAATGGCATAAGGTAGGTGCTAGAGATGCTTGTTCATTGTGTTTGGGAGGGCCAAAATAATTTTTTTGTGCCTCATTCGTAAAGAAAAAAATATGACCAGTAATTTGAAGGGAGTATAGCAATTTATACCATAAATAAAAATGTAAAATAGTGCTACAAATCTTGTCTCAATTTTATTTATTCAAAAGAGACTTTAGTTTGCTTTTTAAAAAATGTCTCTTTTTAAAGCTAGTTTGACTTCAGAGAGTCAAAATTTTTTAGAACTGAATGCAGCTTTTTAAATACCTTCCAGTCTAAGTTCTTCACTTCACAGATGAAGAGTGTGATGACCAGATTTTATTTTTATGTAATCTTTCATATATTAAAAAAGATTTAAAACAATCAATGCCTACCAATTAATTACTAGCCTTACTTAGCTTGAAATCTAGAAGATTTTAAGCAACATATTTATGTAAAAGTTAAGATTATTAGAATAATGTTCTATCCTTTAAGACTTTCAAAATACGGTTGCAAACCAAGAGCAAAAATCCTGGGAGTTGAGAAAAGTACTTCTAAAGCCAAATAATTCATTCCATAGGAGAGGGCTCAAACAGCCTTCTAGCTCCTTCCAGCATCAACTGACTTCTAACTGTATGAAGAGTAAGACTACGATTTCATAAGCTTAGTTATCGGGTTAGGAGAAGGACACAGTACATCAAATGATGTGGGTGAAGAGGGAATGAGTGGACAGACATACTGGCATCAGTGTCTAATGGCAGTCACTGAGAAAAGAAATGCAACCATGGTCACCATAAAAATTAACTAGAGATACAACCACAGAGAAGAGTGTGCAAAGAAGTAACTCTGCTAATTTTAATACTCTGAAGGCATTCATATTCTAGCACAGTGTAATATTGGATTTTTCATAAGTTTAACCCAAAATCATGAAGGAAAAAATACTAATATATTTCAAAAAGAGTAGAAGATAATGTTAAGTGACATCAGGTGTAACTGATGTGCCTTCAAGCCAGATAACTGAATGTTCTATCCTTAGAACAGAAACTGAAAATTCAATGAATAAAATTCTTTTTCTATTTAAATAATTTTAAGCTCAAGAGATATGATAAAGTTTGAAAAGGGTTTAGAGAAAGTAAAAATCAATAAGAAAAAACGGAAACGAAGAAAAAAAAGAACTGAATTTTATAGTATGAGGACTTAATAACCAGTGAGAATAATACGAAGGAAGTTACTCAGCATAATAACTTTGCTATAATCAAGAATTATAAAGCCTTTCAAATTGTGAAAAAGATGAACACAGAATCTACAGATTGTCTCTCCAGAATGGTCTTCTTTAAAAACAAACAACAATGTATGAGTCCTCAAAAATAATGCACAAAATGAGTTCAAATATGTGATTGTCACTATGTGCGCAATACATAAATCTAAATCTGCTACTCTATAAATCAAGATCATATAATAATAACAGATATTGATAGTAATGGAAAATATTTATTTCAAAAATAATTTTCAATTGCTGAAAAAGTTATAAATTAGAAACACAGAAAATAGCTATGTATGTACATATTTAAGGCCAAAGTATATACCTCATTAGGATAATGTTTCTTATAATGGTGTGACTTTCTATTCCGAAGAACGCTTTCAGAAGTCCTGTCCATGTGACGGCGTAGTGGGTATCCTGCTTCAGGACCTTCCTCACTGGAGACTTCATCAGAGATATTTGTTATTGTCCTTTGGGTATCCTAAGTTGGGAGTACACAAAAAGGATTAAAATAGGTAATTTTTAACTGAACTTTTAGCTCTTAAGATTTTAAACTACATACACATACATACATGTATCTTCAAAATACCTTCAAATACCTCAAAGGGATTAGTATTACCCGATTTTCTGAAAACAATGTCTTAAAGGTGATTATACTTTTAAAGTACATTTTACTTTTAAAAGTACTTCAATAGCCATTTGTCAAACATTGCTCTACAACATTTTTGTTCACAGAGATTTGAAACAGTTAACAAAAATAAAAAAATATAAAACAGGAGAAAAGCAGAACAGAGACCATTTAAAAGAAACTGAGAGACTTGAAAGGAACTAATTATACTATTTCTTTCCAAACTGAAAAAGCCATCAATTATAAGACCCCCTGCTGATTCAATACTGGCTTATGGGCAAGAGGGAGTGAATGATAGCTGTATGTGTGCACATACCAGATAGACAACATTCTGTACACATCAATTTGTAAGAGACATCTAGATTTTAGAAATTCTGAAACTAAAAGACTCCAGAGCATACGTTTGATATCTTCGTGTTCCTCACATAACTTTACTATGTAATACAAACCTAAAAATGTGTTTGAAAGCTGTATGATTGAAAACTTACCTGTTGAGTGATTATAGTGATGTGAGGTTCATATTATAAGAGAGCTAAATGTTTGAAAAACCAGAGTAAGGGACCATATTTCACTGCAGGCCCATGCTCTTCTATAGCTACTGGTACTGAAAATATGTCTGTTCAAGTAGTAACACATACTTTACCCAAAATAAGTAGTAACACAAACTTTACTCAAAATTAGAGAATCCAGGCCCGGCACGGTGGCTCACGCCTGTTATCCCAGCACTCTGGGAGGCCAAGGCGGGTGGATTGTTTGAGCTCAGGAGTTTGAGACCAGCCTGAGCAAGAGCGAGACTCCGTCTCTACTAAAAATAGAAAGAAATTAATCGGACAACTAAAAATATATAGAAAAAATTAGCCGGGCATGGTGGCACATGCCTGTAGTCCCAGCTACTTGGGAGGCTGAGGCAGAAGGATTGCTTGAGCCCAGGAGTTTGAGGTT